>PVKU01002219.1:0-147185 GCA_004027475.1 Anoura caudifer
ACAGGGGAGTGGGAGGAGGAGAGAGGGGGAAAAGGTACAGAGAATAAGTAGCATAGACGGTGGGTAGAAAATAGACAGGGGGAGGGCAAGAATAGTGTGGGAAATGTAGAAGCTAAAGAACTTATGACACATGGACATGAACTAAAGGGGGGAATGTGGGTGGGAGGGGGTGTGCAGGGTGGAGGGGGATGATGCAGGAAAAATGGGACAACTGCAATAGAGTAATCAATAAAATATATTTTTAAAAAATAAAAAATGTGGTTTAATAAAAATGAGTGTATTCCACCTTTAGAGAGTTAAATAGCATTTATTTTCTATATTCGAAATCTTTAATTCATCTGGAATTTATTTTCAATTATGGTATGGATTGGAAAATTTCTCTTTTTTCTTTAAAATGGTTAGTCAATTGTTTCAACACCATTTTAAAATAATATATATATATTTCCTAATGCTAACAAAGGTCACTTTAGCACATATTAAATTCTTGAGTATGCTTGAAATCCTAGAATTTTTATTCTGTTCACTATTTATGTATCTCAGCTCCACTGTTTTAATTACCACTTTTTGATAATATATTTCAAAGACTATGAGAGAAAAATCTCACTTCTTTCTTAGTTTTCAGAATTTTCTTATTTGTTGTAGTTTATTTTTCTATTTGAACTTTGAAATCACTCAATCTTGTGTTATGAAAAGAAGTCCACTAAAATTCTGATAAATTTGAAATTAATTATGCAAAAACTGATATCTTTACAATATTGAGTCTTTTTATCAGACAGCTTCCTTCTTATGTAGAATTTTTCTTATGGATCTTGTCTTTTTCTAGTTAAGTGTATGTCCAGGTCATACATTCTTGTCACTGTTGTGAAGGGCTCTCTGCTTAGTTATGGTCAGAAAACTGTTCTAAAATTAATATGTCTGTGTGTTTTGTAAATGGCCATTTTACTGAATTTTGTTTAAGAATTTTTCAGCTGCAAACATTGATATCATTGATACTCTTTTTCATCTGAATTATAATTTATTTAGCATTTCTCATTATATTGGCTAAGATTTCATCACAAAATAGTAGTTAACAGTTAATACCAATTATCTATGACCCCTTGAGGAATGTCTCTGAAAGAGGGGGAGACGAGAAAGAGAGCACGAAAGAGCACATCTAGGTATCTATGTACCTATCTGTGTATGTATTTGCATATGTGTGAATAAATATATATGAATATATGTAATGTTGAAGAAGTATTCTTTCTAATTTTATTAAATGCCTTGTCAAATGTGGATGCTGAGATAAACTAGGTACATTTGGAAGACAACTACTGATATGATCATTTTACTTTTTATCATTTGTATCTTTTACATTATTACATTTCTTGCTAAATCATCTTGATTCCAAGAATAAACCCTACTATGGCTGTAATTTGTTGTTTTTTTGATACATTTGGATTTGTGCTATTTCACTTATTTTCTTTTTTATTGAATTTATTTGAGTGACATTGGTTAATAAAATGATATAGGTTTCAGGGATAAAATTCTATAATGCATGTATATTGTATTTTATGTTCACCACCCATGTATCTTTCCATCAATATTTATCCCCCCATCTCCTCTTTTACCTCTTCCAGGGCCCCTTTCCGTTTGGTAATCACTGTACTGTTGTCTGTGTCTATGAGTTTGGTTTTTTGGGGTTTTTTTTTGGTTTGTTTAATACTTTCACTTTTTCACACAGCCTTGCAACCCTTCCCCCTCTGACAGCTGCCAGTCTCTCTATCTGTGAGTCTGTTTCTATTCTGTTTGTTAGTTTATTTTGTTCATTAGATTCCACATATTAATGAAATCATATGGTATTTGTCTGTCTCTGGATGGCCTACTTCACTTAGCATAATGCTCTCCAGGGCTATCCATGCTATCTCAAATGGTTAGATTTCCTTCTTTTTAACAGTCCAGTAGTACTCCATTGCGTAAATATCACAGCTCTTTTATCCACTCATATACTGATAGACACGTAGGCTACTTCCAAATCTTGGCTATTGTAAATAATGTTGCAATGAATGCAGGAGTGCATATATTCTTTCAAATTAGCATTTTGGGTGTCTTCAGATATATTCCTAGAAGTGAAAATGCTGGGTCATAAGGCAGTTACATTTTTAATTTTTTAAGGTAACTCCATACTGCTTTCTTCAGTGAATGCACTAATTTGCGTTCCCACCAACAGTGAATTAGGATTTCCTTTTCTCCACATCTTCACTAGTATATGTTGTTTGTTGATTTCTTGATGATAGCCATTCTTGCAGGTGTGAGGCAATATCTCATTGTGGTTTTATTTTGCATTTCTCTGATGACTGGTGACATTGAGCATCTTTTCATATGTCTATGGGCCATCTGTATATCCTCTTTGGAAAAGTGTCTAGTCAGGTCCTTTGCCCATTTTTTAATTGGATTGTATGGGGGGTTTTGGTATTGTGTTTATTTCTTATAAATTTTGGCTATTGACCCCTTATCAAATGTATCACTGGCAAATATGTTTTTCCATTCAGTGAGTTGTTCATTCATTTTGTTGATGGTTTTCTTTGCTGTGAATAACCTTTTTAGTTTGATGTAATCCCATTTGTTTAATTTTTTTCTTTTGTTTCCCTTGCCTGATAAGATACATCAGAAAAAATATTGCCACAAGAAATGTCTAAGATTTTACTGCCTATGTTTTCTTGTAGGCTTTTTATGGTTTTGAGTGTAACATTTAAGTCTTTGATTCATTTTGAATTTATTCTTGAGGGTGGTGTAAGGTGGTCTAGTTTCATATTTTGTATGTATCTATTCAATTTTCCCAACACCATTTATTGAAGAGACTATTTTTACTTCATCATATGTTGCCACTTCCTTTGTCAAATATTAAGTAACCATAAAGGTATGAATTTATTTCTGGGCTCTCTATTCTATTCCACTGATCTATGTGTCTGTTTTTATGCCAATTCCATGCTGTTTTGATTATTGTGGCCTTGTAATACAGTTTGATATCAGGTAGAATGATTTCTTTAACTTTATTCTTTTTTGTCAAGATCACTGTGGTCATTTGGGGCCTTGTGTGGTTCCATATACATTTTTGGAATATTTTTCTAGCTCTGTGAAATACACAGTTGATGTTTTGGTAGGAATTGCACTGAATCTACAGAATGCTTTAGGTAGCATAATATTTTAATGATGTTCCTATCCAGGAACATGGCATATGCTTTCACTTACTTGTTTCTTCAATTTCTTTCTTCGATGGCTTATAATTTTCAAGTACATGACTTTTATATCCTTGCTTAAATTTATCTCTAGGTATTTTTTAAGCAATTGTGAATAGGATTGTTTTCTTAGTTTTCCTTTCTGTTAGTTCATATTGGCATAAAAAATGCAATTTATTTCTGGTTATATATTTTGTATCCTGCTACTGTACTGAATTTATTTATCAGTTCTAGTAGTTTTTTGTGGAATCTCTAAGGTTCTCTATATACAGGACTATGTCGTCTGCCAATTACAGTTTTGGTGAAAGAGTGGTGAAAGTAAATATTGCTCACTTGTTCCTTATCTTAAGAGAAATGCTTATATTTTTTTGTCCATTGAGTATACATGATGTTGGCTGTGTATTTTCACATATGATCTTTATTATGTAAGGTATGGTCCCTCTATTCCCACTTTGTTGAAAGTTTTTATCACAGATGTGTGCTGGATTTTATCAAGTGCTTTTTTTTCATCTATTGATGCAATTATTTGGTTTTTATCTTTCATTTTGTTCATATAGTATATCACACCACATTCCTGATGGTCCTTTTTCATGGTTTCTATGTCATTTTTTGTGCTTTTGAGCATTCTTATAACCATTATTTTGAACTCTATATCTGATAAATTGCTCCCCTCCATTTTATTCAACTTTTTTTTCTGGGGTTTCCCCTGTTCTCTTATTTGGAGAATCTTTTTTCTCTCCCCATATTGGCCTTCTCTTTATGTTTCTTTGTATGTATTGTATAGATCTGATATGACTCTCAGTTTCCATGGGGTGTCCTTATGTGGTAGGTGTCCTGTGGGTCCAGTGGTGCAGTAGATTTGATCACCTGAGCTGGGTTCTTGAGGCATGTTCCGTGTGTGTTATGTAGGCCCTCCTGTTGTAACCGAGTCTTGATTGCTTTTAGGCTGTTTGTGCATGAGATCAGCCCTCAGGCTGGCTAACTCTGAGGCTCAACCACAGCATGCAAGCTGCTGTGCAGGTGCTGATTCCATGAGGCTGAATTCACCTCTGCAAAAATTTGGTGCCTGCCAAGATCACTTTTTGGATATGTTACTTGTGAAGATTTCTTGGATCCTGTTCTGATGTTGTCTGAGGCTGGCCACTGAGTGTGCTAGTTCTGGGTTTTTTGGAGGAACTCTGGAGCACACCAATGTCAGATGCACCTGTAACCGGCCCTGGGCAATGTGCTTAGAGCTACATATGATCTACAATTTCATGGCTGCCTCTGCTGGATATGCATGCACATGGGAAGGACCAAGCTGAACACCAAGGCCATCTTTTATTAGCACCAGGTCTCGGGACAGGTCAGCAAAAGTCCCAAGGCAATCCTGAGAATCACCTCTGCCTGCCACCACCTGTCAGCTGCATGTTAAGCTCAGTCACTGAAAGAACATCTGGAGGTACTCAACTTACATGCAGTAGGTTCACAGTGAGTCACCAGGGAGGGCAGAGTGATGTTCACCAGGTTGATGCAGGTTCAGACTTGGTTCCAGTGTTGGATATGAGGCCGCTCAGCAAATATGTCCCAGCATACCAACTCTAGCTGCCCCCTGCTGGGTAGTCCCATACCTTTATGTTTTAGTGGAGTGTCAGGGATTCATCACGGTGAAGCCAGAGGGTTTATCAGGCCCAAACAGACCAAGATTTGGCTGTGTGAAGTGAGAGCTCTGTTCCAGTCAGGCATGCGAAGGAAAAGTATCTCCTACCTTAGAACCACATAGTGCTGTCTTCCCAGATTCTGCCAAAAGGAAATAAAGCTCAGCAGGGTAGGGTTACTGGGAGTCTGGAGGATGGGACTAGTGTATCTCCTGTGAAAGGGAGGTACCAGTCAGGTTTCAAGGAAGGTAGGGGAGTGTTACCCCCCGCTGCCCAGATCCACATAACTCAGTCTGTCACAGATTCGCCCCTATCTCTTGCATGACAGAACCACTAGGATTCGGGTGGGTGGGCCTTCCAGAAACTGAAGGGTGGGTCTGCTGAAAGCACAGAAGGAGGTTCTAGTGGATCTCCACTGAGGGGAAAGTACCAGTCAAGTTTGTGGGAAATTGGGGGGAATGGCCCCTACCCCAAAGCCACACAACTCAGTCACTTATACTCCCTGCATCTGCCCAGACCTCTACACCCGGGCCTAAACATCTGACTTCTCAGAAATGATGTAAGCTTCACAGGATGGAGCAAGAGGGGGACCCAAGTTTGGGGCTATTTTATTACCTCAAGCTGATACTGTAAGAAGGGGAGTGCTCCATCCAAGAAAGATGACATCAGCAAAATGGGAGAATGACTCAGCTCAGGGATCATGGTAGTTGTCCCTTCAGCGCTCTCCCCAGAGCCATAAACCCAACTCTCATCACATAACTCTAGTCTGCTTGCCAACCCTCCACCAGAGCCCAGGGTGAGTGGTGGGGGAAGAAATTTTGTGTGTTGTGCCTTTAAGGGGCCACCTGTGTCTTTAGCAAACTCCTGTCTCTCCCTGATAAACAGAAACCACATTGCTTTTCAAAGCCATATGTTATGTGGGTGCCTCTCCACAGCTCTGGTGCTCCATGCTGGGCAGCTGGCTTGGGGTCCAAACCCCATGCTTCTTAGAGGAAACCTTCTGTAGCTGAGATATCCTTCCAGAACTTCAGCCAGCACCCATGAGACTGGGGCCAGCCCTCTTCACAACTCTGACCGCCTTATCAGTTTCGATGTGCCTTCTGTAAATCCTTGGTTAATGACTTCTCAGCTAGTCTTCAGTTGGTTATTCAGGTTGATTGTTCTATAATTTAGTTGTAATTCTACTTTGAACCTGGGAGTTGGTGAGTGTAACTTCCACTTACTCTGCCACCATCTTGGTTATATCCTGAGAGATGGTATTTTATTTAGGAGATTTCTATCTCCTCTACAATTTTAAGAAAAATTTAGCTATAGTATTCTTTCATCGTGATAATTTTATGAGGTTTTGGTATAAGATTAAAATAAACTGGGAAGATTTCCATCTTTCTTTATTCTTTGGCGTGTTTTAAATTGCAAAAGAACTCTATAATTTCAGAGACTAAAATAACATCCATAAAATCATCTGAGTTTTGGCAAATGTGTGGGGATAATTATCATCTTTTTCAATTTTATTCTTGGTGGACCTTCTACATATTGAGCCAATTTTTGTTATTTACATATTTGTTCCATGTTGACAATCTATTTCATCATGATATTCTAATTCAGTTGCATAAAGTTTTGTGGAGGGGTGGCTTCTAATTTTTTTCTTGCATTCTATGAATTAAAAATATTTGAGTAAGCACTCCAGTTTACTTATTTAATAATTGTATATATTTGTTACTATACTTGTGGATTACATTTATTATAAAATAAACTTGGCAATAGAAAAAATGAAAGATAAGATAAAAATGAAATAACTTATTTTAAAATATTTTTGGGTTTGGTTTTTTAGCTCCATAATGAAATAAAAAAACATATTGCTCTTCTAAAGTTGTCTTTTTCTTACACAGCTTTATTAATATATAATTGGCATATAACATGCATAAGTATGAGGCATATAATGTGTTGATTTGACACACATATATGCAAAATGATTAGCTAACACCTCCATTGCTATAATCACCATTTCTTTTTTGTGGTGAGAACTTTTCTCACTGCATGGACTAACATTTCCCCATTTCCCTACTTCCAAACCACTAGCATAAACAGTCAATATTTTAGTGAGCACCATGTGATTAAATAGGCTTTATTCTTTTTTAAAATCATGGTTTAATACTTTGTGATACAGTGGTATAAGATGTTTTTAACTAATTTTTTTATATTTCTTTAAAATGCAATCCTAGCTATAAAGATACCTCATAAATACATAGGACTATATTGGAAAAACTAAATATAACATTGACAGTTTTCCTAATTCATTATACTCATTCGTTTAGTCCCATTCATCAATTACATATGTATGGGTTGAAATATTAGAAAATGTTCACCTTTCCTGAGGCAATCAGTTGGCCTTTTAAAATAATCACAAGTTTTTTAATTTTTTATATTTTTAATAAATAATTTTAAAAACCACTAGAACTGTATTTCCAGGCTTTTAGAGTATGCAGATATAAAAAATTTATAAGTGTAAATAACATTTCAGCAACAAAATCACATAATGGTGGAAACATTTCCAAACATTGTTTCTCAAAATTCTGTCTACATAGCAGGACTTTCTTTCAAAAATGGTTACTTTCTGTTTCCTTTTAAAAACATTATCTTTACTTCTGAGTGGTGGAGTATGATAATATTTTTCAGTGACTTTTGAGTTGATATAATTCATAGACTTTTACCTGTACAGAAAGGCAGAAAATTTTAAATACTTTTTGTGATAAAAGAAACATGCATAACTCAAAAATAGCTTAAAATTGGTGTTATTAAACTTAAATCTCAGATGCCCTCTAAGAGGAAATAAAATTTCAGGTACTTCTTTATTGACTTTTCTTTATTGACATCTCATAATTTTTATCAAAGTTCATAAATTTGTAAAGATATAATTTAGAAATTGGTAACTATTTACATTTAAGAAATAAAACATAGAAGAATGGTCTGAGATGGTGATATAGGAAGAGCCTGGACTCACCTTCTCTCATGCACATACCAAATATACACCTACATATAACGCAATTCCTTTTGAAGGATAAATGGGGCCTGGATGAACAGCTTTGGCACAACAAAAGAGTGATGGGATGCATAGAGAAGGGTAGGAGAGACAAAAGCATGGTAACCATGGGAACCCAGAACCCTACCCTAATGGGGCAACCTGCAGTAGGAAGGGAATGTATATAGTAAATATACAGTAAACAACCAATGGGTCAATAAAGAAGTCAAAGAGGAAATAAAAAATGCCTTAAGAGAATTGAAAATGAAAGCACAGCTTTCAAAAATCTATGGGATGCCGCAAATTAATTCTAAGAGAGAAGTTTATAGCAACACAGTCCTACCTCAGGAAGCAAGAAAATCCACTCCTGCCCCAGACCAATCGACCTTTATATCTAAAGGAACTAGAAAAAAACCAAAGTTAGTAGAAAGATAGAAATAGTAAAGATCAGAGAGGAAATAAACAAAACAGAGACTAAAAAACTATAGAAAAGATTAATAAAATTAAGAGCTGGCTCTTTGAGAATATAAAAAAATTGATAATCCTTTAACAAAACTCATCAAGAAAAAAGAGACAGGACCCAAATAAATAAAATCGGAAATGAAAAAAAGAGAGATTACAACCAACACCAAAATACAAAGGATAGTAAAAGAATGCTGTGAACAAATATACACCAACGATTTAAACAACCTGAAAGAAATTGATGAACTTCTAGAAACATACAACCTTCCAAAATTAACAGGGAAAAGCAGAAAATATAAGCAGATCAATTACTAGTAACAAAGTGAAATTAGTATTGAAGAAGCTCCTAACAACCAAAAGCACAAACCTGAGATCAGTCACTTTCGCAGATGAATTCTACCAAACAACTAAAGAACTGATACCCATCCTTCTTAAACTATTTCAAAAAATTGAAAATGAAGGAAAGCTTCCAAACTCATTCTATGAGGCCAGAATTACCTTGAAACCAATACCATAAAAGACAAGACAGAAAAAAATATTTGAGGCCAATGTCCCTGATGAATATAGATGCAAAAATTCTTTACAAAATATTAGCAATCTGAATTGAACAATACACTAAAGGGATCATACATCATGATCAAGTGGGATTTATTCCAGGGATGCAAGGATGGTTTAATATGTAGAAATCAATCAGCATAATACACCACATTAACAAAACCAAGAATAAAAATTACATGACCATCTCAATGCATGGAGAAAAAGCATTTGACAATATTCAATATTCTTTTGCTATGAAAACTCTCAACAAAGTGAGTATAGAGGGGATATATCTCAATATAATAAAGGCTACATATGACAAACTGACAGCTACCATTATACTCAATGGTGAAAAGCAGAAAGTTTTTCTTTTAAGATCAGGAACAAGACAAGGGCATCCACTCTCACCACTTTTACTCAAAATAATATTGGCTGTCCTAGCCACAGTAATCAGACTAGAAAAAGAAATAAAAGTCATCCAAATTGGATAGAAAGAAATAAAACTGTCACTATTTGCAGATGATATGGTTATATATAGAAAATTCTAAGGATGCCACCAAAAAATTATTACAATTAATAAACAACTTCAGTAAAGTGTCAGGATACAAAATTAATATACAGAAATTGGTTGCATCTCTATATACTAGTAACAAACTATCAGAAAGAAAAATTAAAAAAATAATTCCAATTAAAATTGCATGAAAAAATACCAGGAGCCATGGCTGGTGTGGCTGAGAAGATTGAGCACCAGCCTGAGAACCAAAGGATTCTGGTTCATTCCCAGTCAGGGCACATGCCTGGGTTGCAGGCTAGATCCCCAGGAGTGGGTGTGTGAGAGACACACACACTGATGTTTCTCTCTCTCTCTTTCTCCCTCCCCCTCTCTCTAAAAATAAAATAAATAAAGTCTTTTTAAAAATACCTAGGAGTAAATTTAAGTAAGAAGATGATAGATCCATACCCTTAAAAACTATAAGAAATTGATGAAAGGCATTGAAGACAGCACAAATAAATGGAAAGATATACATGTTTATGTAGTGGAAAGATTAATATCATTAAAGTGTCCATACTCCCTAAAACAATTTACAGATTAAATGTAATCCCTTTTTTAGTTTTCTAAGGAAATTCCACACTGTTTTCCACAGTGACTATACCAGTCTGCATTCCTAACAACAGCGTACTAGGGTCCCCTTTTCTCCACATTCTCTCCAGCACTTGTTTGTTGATTTGTTTATGATGGCAATTCTGACCAGTGTGAAGTGATATCTCATTGTAGTTTTAATTTGCCTCTCTCTGATGGTAAGTGATGCTGAGCTTCCTTTCATATGTCTCTGGGCACTCTGTATGTCCCCCTTGGAGAAAAGGACACATGGACAAAGCCAAAGGGGGTAGGTTCAAAGGTGGGAGGTAGGGGTGTGTGGGGCAGAGGAGTGTGGTAGGGTGAAAATGGAGACAACTGTATTTGAGCAACAATAAAAAATGGGAAAAAATTAATAAATGTAATTCCTATCAAAATACCAATGTCATTCTTTATAAAACTAGCACAAATAATCTTAAAGTTTATATGGACCAACAGAAGACCCCAAATAACCAAAGCAATCTTGATAAAGAAGAACATAGTTGGAGGTATCATGCTCCCTGATTTCAAAGTATACTGTAATGCAATAGTAATCAAAACAGTATGATACCAGCATGAAAAGAGACAGATCAATGGAACAGAATAGAGATTCCAGAAATGAATCCATATTTACGTGGTCAAGTAATCTCCAAAAAAGGAAGAATATAAAATGTGGGAATACAATCTCTTTGATAAATGGTATTGTGAAAGCAGGACAGATAAATGCCAAAAAGTGAAACTGGACCATTCTTCTACACCATATACAAAAAAAAATTCTCAAAATGAATTAAGACTTAAATTTAAGACCTGAAACCACAAAATTCCTAGAAGAAAATAGGCATATATCTCAGTTAAGGGTAACACACACACACACACAAATGGGACTAAAACAAACTGAAAAGGTTTTTTGTACAGCAAAGGAAGTCATTAATGAAGTAATAAGACAATTTACTGAATAGAAGATATTTGCAAACAACATATCTGATGAGGGATTAATATCCAAAATATATTTAAAAACTTATACAACTCAACATCATAAAACCAACCACCCAATTAAAAAAAATGGGCAGAAGACTTGAATAGACATTTCTCCAAAGATGACAGACAGATGGCCAACATAAATATTAAAAGATGTTCCACATCACTAATCATCAGAGAAATGCACATCTAAATCACAATGGGATATCATCTTACACCCTTAATGCTAGTCAGAGTGACTAGTATTAAAACTTCAAAATATAACAAATGTTGAGGATATGGAGAAAAGGGAAAACCTCATGCACTGTTGGTGGGACTATAAATTATTAGTCACTGTAGAAAATAGTATGGAGTTTCCTTAAAATATAAAAAACAGAATTATCATATGATTCAGCAATTACACTTATTTATCCAAATAAAACAAAAACTAATTCAAAAATATACATGCACCCCAACATTCATTGCGACATTATTCACAATAGCCAAGATATGGAAGCAACCTTGGTGTCTATCAATAAATAGATGGATAAAGAAATTATCTGGAATTATCTTCTGGAAGGTGGGCCCCTTGTAGTACAGGCTTCTTCCCCTAGGTGAATGTCCTAGTAACCCATCTGTATCAGTGTACCAGCTGGTGGTGTTGTGAGAAACTGCATTCAGCTTCAGTGATTGTTTTGGAAGACTCTTTCAACACACTTGCCCATTTCATGCTGGGTGATTTATGAGCGCATCTGCCCACACAGCACCAAGCGGTCAGTGGTTTTTGACCAAAAACAGCATGACTCCCATAACTCACCCTCCTTATTCACCCAATCTCTCCCCAAGAGACTTTTTTTTTGTTTTCTTGGATGAGAAAATGCCTCAAATAAAAATGTTTTGCTCATGTGGAAGAGGTGAAACAAAAAAGAGCAGAAGCACTAAAAGGCATCAAAATTGACAAAACTGTTTTGATCAGTGAAAAAATGTCTCAATAGGTGTTTTGCATCAAATGGAGATTACACTGAAGGTGACTGAAGTTTAAACATGTAAGAGTAAATACACAATTCTTTATAAATAAATTCTGGGGTTTCTCCCCCTCCATATATATTGGAATATTAGTCAGCCATAAAAAAATAAAATTTTATCATTTGTGACAACATGGTTGGACCTAAAGAGTATTATGCTACATGAAATAAGTCAGACAGCAAGAGATAAATATTGTATGATTTCATTTATATCTGTAATCTTTAAAAAAACAAATAAATTACCAAAACAAAACAAAAATGGACTCATAGATACAGAGAACAAATTGATGATTGCCAGAGGGGAGGGATGAGGGGTGATGGATAAAAAAAGTGAAGGAGAATAAAAGGTCCAAACTTCCAACTATAAAAAAAATCACAGGGCTGTAATGTACAGCACAGGGAATATAGTCAATACCTTTGTACAATGTAATCACTTTTTATATAGTAATAACTTTGGTTACTAAACTTATCATGGTCATCATAATATAAGGTATATAATGGTTAAATCACTATTCGTACACCTGAAACAATATAATATGTCAACTATGCTTTAAAAAATAGGGCTTCTTTCCTCTTCTCTGGGTGTGCTCTCACTTGCAGTTCATGAAGATAGATGCACCTCAAACCCATGGAGATTAACCCCAACATGCTGTTCAAAGTGTTGGCCTACTTGCGGGTTGCTGGCCAGTGGAGCTTCCCTTCCTGATGTTGTGGGGCTGGAAGAGGAGGCTCTGAGCTCAGTGCCAGTGCCTGCCTGTGCTCTGTTGCTGGTGATGTTTCCGGTCACTGCCCAGTGAGAGATTCAGGAAAAACAGATTGAAGAACTGAAGGCACAAGAAGTCAGTCCTAAAATGTACTTCATGAAGTAGACCATTGGGAACCCCTGTGGTACCATCGGACTTATAAACACAGTGGCCAACCAGACAAACTGGAATTTAAGGATGGGTCAGTCCTGAAACAGTTTATTTTGGAAACAGAGAAATTGGTCCCTAAAATTAGGCCAAGATGCTTTGAAAAGAATGAGACAGAGCAGGCAGCACATGCAGCTTGGTTCAGGAAGGCCAGTGTCAGGTAGATGACAAAGTGAACTTTCTTTTGTTGTTGTTTTGTTTTATTCTATTTTTTAGATTTTTTTATTGATTATGCTATTACAGTTGTCCCAATTTTTGCCCCTTTGCCCTCCTCCACCCAGCAACCTCTACTCCCTCAGGCAACCCCCACACCATTGTTCATGTCCATGGATCATGCATATAACTTCTTTGGCTACTCCATTTCCTATACTGTTCTTTACATCCCCATGAATATTCTGTAACTATATATTTGTACTTCTTTATCCCCTCACCTCTTCACCCATTTCCTGGCACCCCCTTTCCATCTGTCAAACATCAGAATGCTCTCTGTATCCATGATTCTGTCTTTGTTCTTTTTGTTTGCTCAGTTTGTTTTTCAGATTCAATTGTTCATAGATATGTATTTATTGCCATTTTATTCTTCATAGTTTTGATTTTCTTTTTCTTAAATAAGTCCTTTTAACATTTCATATATAAATGGCTTGGTGGGGATGAACTCCTTTAGTTTTTTATTGTCTGGCAAGCACTTTACTGCCCTTTGATTATGAATGATAGCTTTGCTGGGTAGAGCAATCTTGGCTATAGGTCCTTGCTTTTCATAACTTTGAATATTTCCTACCAATCCCTTCTAGCCTACAAAGTTTCTTTTGAGAAATCAGCTGACAGTCTTATGGGGATGCTTCTGTAGGTAACTAATTGCTTTTCTCTTGCTGTATTTAAGATTCTATCTTTATCTTTAACTTCTGGCATTTTAATTATGATGTGTCTTGGAGTGGTCCTCTTTGCATCTATCTTGTTTGGGACTCTCTGTGTTTTCTAGACTAAATTTCTATTTCCTTCACCAAATTAAGGAAGTTTTCTTTCATTATTTTTTTTCAAACAGATTTCCAATTTCTTGCCCTTTCTCTTCTCTTTCTGATACCCTGATGAGGCTAAAGTTGGAATGCTTAAAGTTGTCTCAGAGGCTACTTACACTATCCTCATTTTTTTTATTCTTTTTTTTTCTTGTTATTCTGATTGGTTGTTTTTTGCTCCCTTATGTTCCAAATCATTGATTTGATTTTCAGCTTTATCCACTCTACTATTGTTTCCCTCTAAATTGTTCTTTATTTCAATTATGTGTCCTTCATTTCTGACTGGATTTTTTTTATGCTGCTATGGTCCTCACTAAGTTCCTTGAGCATCCTTATAACCAGTGTTTCGAACTCTGCATCTGACTGATTGCTTATCTCCATTTTGTTTAGTTATTTTTTTGGAATTTTGACCTGTTCTTTCATTTGGGCCATGTTTCTTAGTCTCCTCATTTTATTTGTTTCTATGTATTAGGTAGAGCTGCTATGATTCCCTGTCTTGGTAGCATAGCCTAATGTAGTAGGTGTCCTGTAAGGTCCAGTGGCACAGCCTCTCTTATCTTACCAAAGCTGGGTACTTCAGGTGCACCTTCCATGTGGCCTGAGTATACTCTCCTCTTGCAGTTGAGCCTTGATTGCTTTGGGCAGGTCAATGGGAGGGACCTACTCAAGCCAGTCAGCTGCAAAGACTGGCTATGACCATTATCCACCAACCTCCACATTCCTTGTATGACCAGCTATGCAGGGGAAGGGTGGTGGTGCTCTGATATGGTCTGTAGTTGTCCATTGAGTGTGCTGGCTCTGGGATTTCCCGGGTGGTGCAGGCCAAGATCAGCCCCACCTATATTCTGGCTGGGGCTATCCTGCATGAGCTACAAAAACAATCTGAGATGGCTGCTGCTAGTGCTGGGCTACGGGCCTCTTAGCAAGGGGCACAGGGGCTAGAGGCTCACTAAAGCCTCATCTGTTGCTTGTTTGTTAGGACTTATGAAGTTGTGAAGCATGAGCCTAGACCAGCCATTCAAATGGAAAAGTCACGGTTAACAGTTTGAGTGCACACATATGTTTGGTGGGATGGAGTCTCTGGGGATCTCCAGGATAGGGCACACAGGTTGATGGGGTCTCAGATATGGCACCAGCCTGGCAGCAATGTGGCTCTGTGGGGGAGGGCTCAGAAAGGGACAATGGCCTCTGCTCACATTGATGCCAAACACTTCAGCTCCTCCCTCTATGCCACTGATTCCTTTCAAGCTGCTACCCCAGTGCTGGAGCTCAGAGAGAGTAAATCTGAGTAAGTCCATGTGTGGGTTCTTTAAGAAGAACTGCTTGGGACTCCAGGAATTCCTTCCACTGACTCAATCCCCATTGGATTTGCTGCCAAAAGTTATGGGGACTTATCTTTATGGCACTGGAAACCTGGGCTAGGGGGCTTCATGTAGGACTTGGGCTCCCCATTCCTGGGATATCTGCCCTGAGTTTTTATCCACCACACATGAATTCCATGTATGTGCCCCTCCTACTAGTCTGGACGGATGTAGTGTCTTTAATTCCTAGTTGTCAGACTTCCATTCAACTCAATTTCTAATGGTTCTGAGTTATGGTTGTTCGGTATTTTAGTTGTAATTTTATGTGGTTGTTCAAGGAGGCAAGTCATGTTTTCCTATGCTGCCATAACTGGAGATCCAAAGTGAACTTTCATGTTATGCTGTTCAACAACATAAATGGCCATCTCTATGAACTGGATGGATGAACGCTTATTCCAGTGAACCATGACACCAGTTCAGAGACTTCACAGCACATGCTGCCAACATCTGCAGAAAATTCATGGAGCATGGGTGAGGGGAAGTCTGCTTTTCTGCTGTGATGTCCGCAAGGCCGCTTAATGCTCTATGGGAAGGGATTAAGCCTTGTTCCCCTCTTTCCTTTACCATCAAAATGTAGCTCCACCAGTGTAGTCTAAATGCTTCAGTACTTGTAGAAGACAGCTGTTCTTTTCTTTGGTAGCACTAGAGTATCTAATGCTTTAAATGGCTACTTTGGTTTCTGTATGTAAGTTAAGGGCTTAGATATGGTTTAAATTGTTTGTCCTTATAAGGAATAAAAAATGATAATAAAAAATAAAAATAGAATTAAAAATAGAAATGTAAACAAATAAAAATAAACTTAAATCACACCTTATTCAATGGTATCCTAATCTCATAATTATCTGTTACCTACCACTATCCATTTTTTAAAATATGTAAGTCATAGCTTACTTAAAAATTGAAAATTGTACTCAATCCTTGTTTTTCTTTGGATTTATAGTTCTATCCTGCTATAATACCCCCTCCCCCAGAACATTTTTTAAATATATGTTTATTTTTGGAACTCTGTGTTAATCACCATTGTTTACTGCAATAAAAATATGCATATAATTGAAGGTTTAATTTTGTAATTACCTGTGAATATAAGACTCTAAATGTTAATTGCCTCTTGGATAGAGCTATCATTACAATTGTTAGTAGTACATAATTGATCAAACAATGTAACTGCATTACACATTTCTATAAATAATCATACATTTTTAATCACTTGGAAAAAACTTTTAATGATATTTAATGAGGTTGGGTTATTTTTATACATCCATGGATAAATATTGCGTGTGGTTTGAATGAGACAGGCTTACATCAATTGTACTTGTCTAGTTCATGTTTCCAGATGTAAGCCCTGAGAAACCTTGTTCATATAAACAGGTAAAAATTGTTATAAGCAATGCTGTTCAATTTGTTTAACCACATCTGTATCATATGCCAAAAAGTCACCCACTGATGAAATTACTTTTAATAATCTCTCTTTTGAAAATTCTAATCCATTCTTCAATTTTGTTGAAAGCAAAGAATAAATATTTTGCCTAGTCGTTTGAATTTACTCACTTAGGCTTTATTGAGACCTACTTAATGATTATTATGTGATTCAGCCTTTGCTGCACAACCAAGATCTCAGTGGTATATAACAAAAAGCAGTTATTTCTCTCCTTGGCAAGTATATAGGCCAACTGAGGCAACCCTGATTCGGGTTGCAGACCAGTTCTGGTATGTTCCATGTATTTCCTTTTGGAGCACAGAATGAAGGCTCAGTGGGCATGTTTTCCTCAGGTCAGTGGTCAGAAGTACATGTCTCTTTATAAAGCCTACGCTCAGAGTTGGCACACTACCCCTTTGCCCACATTCCATTGGTCAAATAATGTCAGATGATCCAAGCCTGACTTGGGTGAAGTAGGATAAATATTCTCATGGATATGTGGTGTGGAAGAGTAAATGTTTGCTGACCAATAATTTAATCTGCCACACCTATTAGCAGTTCTTTTATTGTTGTTTGTTTTTATTTGGTGTTTGGTTTTTACTTAGTGGTAACTTGTTCAAAACAATATATTAAAAAGTTTTGGTAGATTAAGAAAAGCATGAAGGAGGCTTCTGAGATGTTGTTACTATTCTATTTTTTACCCAGGCGGTGAATACACAGGTGAGTTTGCTTGGTGATAATTCATTGAAATATATGTTCATGATCTATGCACTTTTGTTTGTGTGTGTGTTATACTTCAAATAAAAGTTGTTTTTAAATAAGGAGTCAAAAATTAAATTCTTTTTTATTTCAAAATCTTTTTCCAGTGCCACATTTTTGTAAGAGTCCTTTTTAAAACTTATCACAAGCTTTAAATATGTATTTATTAATGTTGCTAGAGTTATAGATTTAAAGCATTCAACTTTTGGACAGCCTCTGCTATGAAACCTTATTAGCAAAGCCATTTCCTTATCTATTGATTAAATCAGATTTACTTTGTGTCAAAAAAAATGCATTTTTAATTCAAATAAATGCTCAAATTTATTTCAAGGAATGTCATTTTTAAAAAGACTACAAAATAAATTATAGGATGCAGTTTGTAAATAAGTTTACTAAAAGTGATTAGGTTAAAATTGTGCAGACTCAATATGATGAATTTACTTGTTTTATTTTTAAGAGCAAGAATAAATCTATACACTGTTTTTATCTTAATTTCTAACAATGCAATCGAAAGTATAGCTAAAATGATGTTACTATGAAGGGAGGACTATAATAAAAACATGCTATTTATTAAATATTGTGTACATACATGTATTGGACTTTGACACTTGGCTTTGTGGAATACTTAACTGAAAATCAAAAATCAAAAATAGTTTCATTAATTTTGTTCACATCATGAGCCAACCTTTTGCACATTTCATGAAAGGTTTTATATACTACTAAAAATTTAATTATTCCAACAGATATCCTAACAATGTAAAATTTTAATGAGGTAGAATAAAGTAAGTAATTTAGAAGATGTATAACTATTTTTAATATATGATTTGATAAAACAGGTTTTAACCAACAGTTAACAATAGACACTAAATCTAAAAAGAAAAAATTCAGTATAACTTGAAAAATTTGGACCCCAGTTACTTTTAAAGCAAATAGTAACACTATTCTGTACTTATTCTTTATATTGCTTCTCTTTCCACTCAATGACTTACCCTAGGAGTGAGTGTTGAAAGTAGCTGAAGGAAATTGCTTACATTGAAATAAATGAAAGAAAAAAAGTAACAGTCATTTTTAGGATGAATATGTCTTACCAATGTCCCTTTGCTTTGCTTTGCCCACATTAAACTCTCCCTAAGAGGGCAAGGCACTTTTGACAGTCCTTTTGAGAAGTAAGAGGGGAGGTGCTAAAGACAATTGTCATCACTCCCCTCTCCCTGAAAAGTCAGATTTCAGAACAACTACCAGAAGCCAAAGACTATGGCTTCTAATACACTGGCTGTACCTTTAAAAATAAATATGCATGAAAGAGAGAAAGACTAGAAGCCCTATGGGCTTTTATTGACCTGGGAGCTAATCATAAAAGGAAGCTTCCCTTTTTGGTAGTATTTCCAGAAATCCTTTGGTTTGGTGACCTGGAAACTCCTTTCATTTGGGGGCCATAAAGCACTATGGTAAAATTCAGGAGGGGTGAAGGTATATTTCTCATGATAGCCCTAATGGTGTTCACTGAAACTGTCAAGGCTCTCTATTTTCCGTGCTCCTGGTAAGCTCGCCTGAATCAACCAATTGGTTCTGGCGACTGTGTTGTAAAGGGGAGTAATGCGTGTCCTTTCCAGGCTGGAGCATCAAGTTCTCTATTCTTTCTGCCACCTTCTAGCCAGTGGCCACCTGCGTGGCAGAGTAAGGGCATGATACAAAGCCCCAAACCTTCCCTGGTTGAACGGGCAGTATAAATGAGATATGAACATCCGTGTTTTAAACCCCTGAAATTCTGGATGGCTTCTTTTCCCAGAGTATCCTGACCAATTAAATTTCTTTTGTAAAGTGGGACAAGGCTATTTTGAAAGGAGAAATAAAAAAGAGAGAGAGAGAGAGAGACCACATTATGCTAGAGAAGCATAGAATATCCCACTTTTGTTCTGCATATTGAGTCTTTTGAAGTAGCCACATTTTAAAAAGACTCTATTTAGCCCAGTAGGTAAGTTTTATAAATAATTATTTTAAATACTTTGCCAAAAACTAACTGAGGAATCTCTGTGGAAAATAAAAGATATTTGTAGTCATTTCTCATCTCATTGCAGAGAATTATATTCAGTTATTTTAAATGATCTATTCTGAATACCATTTAGCTAAGTATTTATTAACAAATATATTCCAATATACTGAAAGTGAAGAACCAAAGGCAACAATGTCAACATTCACATCACGAAATTCTCAACTCCGCCCACCTGCCAAGGAGACACAGACCTAATATACAGATTGAGTAAGGGTCCACTGTAAAATATTAGCTTCAGTAGTAGGAAAGTTTATTTTCAATTTTTTTTACATAAAAACACAAAAATAGATTTTCCAATATATATTTTTAGACCACTGTGGAGCATGCCTCAGGATGCATCCATATCACTTAAAGAAAACTGAGAGAGAGTATTCACTCCCAAGTTTTAATTAAATCTCTTTTTTAAATTGTGATTAAATATTCTTTATCATTACTAATTGTAAGTATTTTAGGTTTGTTATTGTTTTTCTTAATTGACCTTGTTGATATGTATCAATTTTATTGGACTAAGATATTATCTCTTATATTGATCAATTTTCTATTATCCTGATTTATTATTATATTTTATGTTTAATAATTATTTCCTGTTTCTTTTAAAAATACATTTTATTGATTATGTTATTACAGTCATCCCAATTTTTCCACCTTTGCCCCCCCCCTAGTGCCCCCCATTCCATCCAGCAATCCCCCCTTAGTTTATTCCTGTGGGTTATGCATGTAAGTTATTTGGCTTCTCCATTTCCTATACTGTTCTTAACATTGCCCTATCTATTTTGTACCTACCAATTTGTACTTTTTAATCCCTGCACCTTGTCCCACATTCTCCTCCTTCCCCCTCCCAGCTGATAACCCTTCAAATGATCTCCATATCTATGATTCTGTTCCTGTTCTTGTTGTTTGCTTCATTTGTTTTTTAGATTCAATTGTTAATAGTTGTGAGCTTGTTGTTCTTTTACTGTTCATAGTTTTTGATCTTCTATTTCTTAGATAAGTCCCTTTAACATTTCACATAATAATGGCTTGGCGACGGTGAACTCCTTTAGCTTTACCTTGTCTGGGGAGCACTTTATCTGCCCTTCCATTCTAAATGAGAGCTTTGCTGGATAGAGTAATCTAGGTTTAGGTCCTTGCTCTTTATCACTTTGAATACTTCTTGCCAGTCCCTTCTAGCCTTCAGAGTTTCTTTTGAGAAATCAGCTGACAGTCTTATAGAAACTCCTTTGTAGGTAACTCTCTGCTTTTCTCTTGCTGCTTTTAAGAGTCTCTTTTTATCTTTAACCTTTGACATTTTAGTTATGATGTGTCTTGGTGTGGTACTCTTTAGGTCCAACTTTTTGGGGATTTTCTGTGCTCTCTGGTCTTGTATGTCTGTTTCCTTCACCAAATTAGGGAAGTTTTCTTTCATTATTTTTTCAAATAAGTTTCAATTTCTTGCTCTTCCTCCTGATCTTCTGGCATCCCCATGATTCAGATGCTGGTATGTTTGGAGATGTCCCAGAGGCTCCTTATACTATTCTTGTTTTTTGTTAATTCTTTTTTTTCTTGCTGTTCTGGTTGAATGAGTATTTCTTCCTTATGTTCCAAATTGTTGAATCTCAGCATCATCCCCTCCATTGTTAGTTCCCTGTAGATTTTTCTTTATTTCCCTTAATGTAACCTTCAGTTCTGCCTCGTTTGTTTGTTTGTTTGTTTTTAATGCTGTTGCCATACTCAATAAGTTCTTTGATCATCCTGATAACCAGTGTTTTGAACTCCCCATCTTTTGGATTGATTATCTCCATTTAATTTGTTTTTCTGGATTTTTTTTCCTGCTCTTGCATTTGGGCCATATTTCTTTTTCTCCTCAACTTGGTAGCCTCTCTGTGTTTGTTTCTGTGTATTAGGTAGAGCTGCTTTGACTCTCTTTCTTAGTACTGTGGCCTATTATAGAAAAGTCACTAGTAAATTGTATGGGGCAGAGTCTTAGGTAATTGCCAGGATAGGACAACCCACTTCACTGCTTGGTAGCTCTGTATGTGTGTGGGTGAGGGTGGGGTGGCTCAGAGAGGGGATAATGCTGCTGCCATCTTCTTGAGTTTTGCCCAGCACTCACCCTGTTTCCAATCATTTCACTTACTCCTTATATGTGATTGGTACCCTTCCAGCAGTTTCCCTGGTGCTGAATCCCAAAGGGGGTGAGTCTGTGTAAGCTTTAAGTCTGTGAATGCCTTTTAAGTGGAATCTCCTAAAAATCCAGCAGTTTCTTCCACCACCCCAATGCCCACTGGTTTTTACAACCAGAAGTTATGGGGATTTATCTCCCTGGCACTGAGCCCTGGGCTGTGTGGTCTGGCCTGGGGCTGGGATCCTTCACTCCTGAGGTATCCCTTCCAATATTTATCCACCACGCCTGAATGTGGAACTGCCTGTTCTGCTGCCTCTCCATACCACACTGCCTCTCCAGGCCTCTCTGCCAGTCTCCTCATCTCTACCCCTCCTGCCCATCTAGATGAATGTGGCTTCTTCAGATCCTTAGTTGATGGACTTCTATACAGCTCAATTTTCTGATGTTTTGGGTGTTGTTTCAATGTCTGGTTATAATTTTTCCTGTAGTTGTGTGAGAAGGTGAAGTGTGTTTACCTATGTATCCATCTTGACTGGAAGTCAAATATTTCTAATAATCTTTATGTGTACATGTTATGCAAGGCTATTTAGCATATAAAAGTTTGTGACTCTAAAAATGTTTTATCATATCAGTATAAAATAATCTGTTTGGATCCAACCATATGCATATCATCTTAAATTAACATGGTTTTATTAAGAAATAATTATACATCATAAAATTAATCCATTTTAAGTGTACAAAAAATTACTTTAGTACATTTAAAGTGTGGTGTAATCATCACCAAAATCTGATTTTAAAATGCTTCAATCATTCTGAAAAGAAAGTTCATGCCATCATTCCTCATCTCAATCACCATATTTAAGCAACAATGAATGTAGTTTTGTCTCTAATAACTTGCCTTTTTTTGGACATTTTGTATAAATGGGATTATACAATATGAATGTATTTGAAGTTTACCCATATTGTAGCATTTATCAGTACTTCATACCTTTTTTAAAGTTTCCAAATAGTATTCCTTAAATTGATCTTTGCCTGGCATATATTTACCCATTTCCTTATTTTTACCCTTAATGAATCATCATGTTTTAGTGTCATGTAAAGAGTAAAATATTCAACTTTGTCTTTTATCTAATTTGAGAATGGTTTTTTTTAGACTGCAGTTTAATCCATTTACCTTTTTATTTTAGTGCTTATAAGTTTCCACTTGTTTCTGTCATCTTACTTTCTTTTTTACCTTAATCTTTATTGTATTTTTCACATTACCTTTTAGTCCCCTTATACTCTCCTACCTCCATCAATCACCACATTATTGTCCACGTCCATGAGTCCTTTTTCTTTTTTGCTCAATATTTCCACCCCTTAAGTTTCCCCACTCACTAGCTGCCATCTTGTTTTCTGCTTTATATCTGATATTTACTTTTCTGATTTTTCCAGAATTTTCCTGTTGAACAACCTTTCTTTTTGATATTTTTTCTTGCTATATATTTTTAAAGTATGTAATCTACTTCAAGTCAATCAGTAGTTTCTTTAAAGATGAATTTATTTTTTTATATGCATAAGTAAGATTGGCCTGTAAATTAGGCTTGTTCGCTTTCTTTCTTTCTTTCTTTCTTTCTTTCTTTCTTTCTTTCTTTCTTTCTTTCGTTATTTGAATCAAAGTTGTTTTGGCCTCCTAAAATGAGGAAAATTCTTTCTTTCTTTTTCTATTCTTTTTAAGTTTGGTAAAAATTTAAGTTATTTTTTTCTTAAAAGATTGGGAATTTTCTTTATGGGAAGGTTTGTAATTATGGATTAAATTTCTTTAATAGAAAAAGGACTTCACAGATGTTCTTTATCTTCTTATGTCTTTCAAATTTTCTGAAGGAATTTATTTATTTCATCTACATTTTCAAAAGTATTAGGACAATATTTTTCTTAATGTTCTCATGATCATTGTCATTTTTCAGGATTCTCTTTTATTCTTTTTTTAAAAAAAATTTAATTTTATTTTTTCATTACCATTTATCCCCTTACACACCCCTTCTCCCTGCAATTGCCACTGTTCTCTATGTCCATGAGTCCTTTTTCCTTTTTTGCTCTGATCCTTCCACCCCCTAACCCCACCCCCCAGAGCTGTCAGCCTGCTCTCCATCTATGAGTCTGTCTCTATTTTGCTTGTTAGTTCAGTTTGTTCATTAGATTCCACATATGAGTGAAATTGTATGGTATTTGTCTTTCTCTGACTGGCTTATTTCAATGAGCATAATGTTCTCTAGGTCCATTCATACTGTCACAAAGGGTAAAATTTTCTTCTTTTTTATGATCAAGTAGTATTCTTTCCTTTATTCTTAATCAAAGAGCTTTTAACTTTGTTGGTTTTCTTTATAGTGTGTTTGTTCTATAATTTATATGTGTTTTTTTCATTTATTTTACTCCCTTTAATTATTTTTAGCAAAAGATTTTATTCAATATTAAAAGCATCTGAAAATAAGGGCCCACAGACATTAGAGAATAAACAATACATTTTTTAAGGCAATTATCCTAGAAACTCTAAGGAGAGGGTCAAGGGATGGGCTGAAAGAGTCGCACTAAGAAGATAAGGATAGGGAGGAACAGAAACACTTCTGTGGTAACTCCACGGGGCCTATGGAGCCCTGGGATCATGGAGTGAACTGCTTGCTGTGCACTCCCCACTTCCACCTCCTGGCTCTCCCTAAGTCAGGCCAGCTTGATGTGAGTTCATCTCTTGAAGTGCATCCCCATTTAGGAGGCTCAGAGGAGGGCAGGCCTCTAGCCAGCAATTTGAAACTTTGGGTTTCTACAGTGACCTGTGGGATTTAGGCCATTAGCGAATAGTTATGAAATCCTGAAGGTGAGAAATGGCAATTGATCCGGTATCACACTGAACATACTGGGATGCAAAGGTTTTTATTTACCTTTGGGACAAGAGTCAAACTCAATCCATTTTTGGAAGAAAGATTCATGTTCCCTCATTATCTGTTTGCAATTAGATATCCTGGTACATCTTGACAGACTGGGGGATATCAATAATTTGGGGTATCCTAGCCATATGGACCTACATCAACAAAAGCAGATTCTTGTTTTTCTACCAAAGGCTGAACAACAAGAACCTTAAGGAAAGGTTCTTTAAATGACAGATTTTCTAATGCTAGAATCAGTCAACAGAGTGTTGTCTTCACTGGAGAAAGGAAAGATTAGGAATCTGGCCTGCCATTGTGTTTGCAGTTACAAAAAAATGTTCTTTGTGACCACTATGACTTTATGATTGCCTTAATCCATCCCCTTTTTTATTTTTTTTAGTTTAACTTAATGTTCCTTTTTCTAATATCTTATGGTGAATATTTAGCTCACTAATTTCAGCCTTTCCTCACTTCTAATTAATGTATTTAAAGCCATAAACATCTTTCTAGAATATAGCATTAACTGTGTCTCACAAGTTTAACACGTTGTATTTTTTGCTTACAATAATTTTTATTTTTCAATTACAGTTTACGTATAATATTATATTACTTTCAGAAATACAACCCAGTGATTACACATTTATATAACCCATGAAGTGATCACCCTGATAAATCTAGTACCCATCTGACACCACACATAGTTTTTAGAATATTATTGACTATGTTCCCTATGCTGTACTTTCCATCCCCATGACTCTTCTATAACAACCATTTCATACTTCTTAATTCCTTCACTTTCTCACTGGTCCCCCAATACCTCTACCATCTGGCAACTGTCAAAATGTTCTCTGTATCTCTTCTTCATTTATTTTGTATTTCTGATTCCCCATATAAGTGAAATTATATGGTATTGTCTTTCTATGACTTATTTCACTCAGTACAATACTCTCTAGGTCCATCCATGGTGTTATAGATGACAAGATTTCATTATTTTTTAATGGCTGAGTAATATTCCACATATACACACCCTTTCTTTTTTACCATTCATCCACTGATGGACACCTAGGTTGCTTCCATATCTTGGCCTTTGTAAATACTGCTGCAATGAACATATGGGTGCATATGTCTTTTCAATTTAGTGTTTTGGGTTTCTTTGAATAAGTCCCAGAAATAGAATTGCTGGGTCCTTTGTTGTCTCTTATTATATCCTGTGCTTTAAAGTCATTTTTTTGTCTGGCATAAACATGGCTACCCCAGCATCTTGTTTCTTTGTTTTCATTTTCATGAAATATCTTTTATTACCCCTTTACTTTCAGTCTCTGTGTGTCTTTTGATCTGAAGTGAGTCTCTTGTCGACAACATATGCAAGAGTCTTGTTTTGTTAATTATTAAGTCACTGTATGTCTTTTGATTGAAGTATTTAATACATTTGCATTTAAAGTAATTGCTGATAGATGTGTATTTATTGCCATTTTATTATTCATATTTTTTGTTTTTCCCCCTTCTTCTTGTAGAAGACACTTTAACATTTTTTGTAATACTGGTTTGATTGAGATAAACTTTTTTAGTTTTTTCTTGTCTGGGGGGCAATTTACATGTCCTTCAAATCCAAATGATAGCTTTGTTGCATAGATTAATTTTGGTTGTGGGTCCTTGCTTTTCATCACTTTAAATATTTTGTGCCAACTCCTTCTGGTCTGAAAAGTTTCTGTTGAGGAAAAAGCTGACAGTCTGCTTTTCTGTTGATGCTTTTAAAATTTTCTCTTTTTCTTTAATCTTTGGTATTTTAATTATGATGTGTCTTGGTGTGGGCCTCTTTGGGGTCACCTTGTTTGGGATTCTCTGTGCTTCTTGGACTTACATGTCTATTTCCTCCCCCAGGTTAGGAAATTTTTCTGTCATTTTTTTTCAAATAAGTTTTTAATTTTTTGCTCTTTATTTTCTCCTTCCAGCATCCTCATGAGGTGAATGTTAATATTTTTGAAGTTGTAAATGAAGTGACTTACACTATTCTCATTTTTTGGATTTTTTTTTTTTTTTTAGCTTTTCTGATGGGATGTTTTCTGCTTTCTTATCTTCCAAAATGCTGATTTAATTTTCTGATTAATCTACTTTGCTGTTGATATCCTGTAATGTATTCTGCATTTTAGTTATTGTATTCTTCATTACTGACTGGTCCTTTTTATGTTTTTTTTTTTTACATTTTTATCTCTTTGTTGAAGTTCTCACTAAGTTCATCAACTATTCCCCTAAGTTCATTGAGCATGCTTATAACCAGTGTTTTGACTCTGCATGTATTAGATTGCTTGTCTTGATTGTATTTAGTTCTTTATATGGAGCTTCCTTCTGTTCCTTCATTTGTAATATATTTCTTTTTCTTCTCATTTTTGCTGCCTCCCTGTGTTTGTTTCTTTGTGTTAGGTAGATGTACTATGTGTCTCAGTTTTGGTGGAGTAGCCTTATGTAGCAGGTACCCTGTAGGGTCCAGTGGTACAGCCTCCCCAGTCACCTGAGCTGGGTTCTCCAGGGGTCCTCCCACTGTTTTGAGGGCTGTGTGCACCCTCCTGTTGTAGTTGAGACTCAATTGCTATTGGTATATCAATGGGAGTGGCTTACCCTAGGCTGATGGGCTGTCAGGACTGGCCACCACTACAGCAGAGAGCTGCTATGCGGAGGCTGACCCCACACAGCAGAACTGACTGTAGAGGGGTTCTGGTGCCTGATGAGTCAGCTCCTTGAATGTGTTGCTCATGGAGGTGGTTAGGTGGGGCTCTGTCATTTTCTGAGCCTGACCATCAAGTGCACTGGCTCTGAAGCCTCCAGAGAAGTGCAGGTCAGGATCAGCTACCACCTGTGCCCTTCCTGGTGCCAATTGGCAGGAGCTACAGAACGATCAGCAGTTGGCTGCTACTTGTGCTTGGAGGTGCTCAGGAGAGGCCATGCTGTGAATTAAAACCAGTTACCTAGTACCAAGTCTGTGGCCACTGAGCAAGAAGTGTGAGACATGTGGAGGTCAAATGCTGCTTGTTTGGAGTTTGTGAACCTTTGAGAGATTTTGAGAAAGACCAGAGCATGAACCAAGACAAACTGTTTGTATGAAAAAGCCAGTAGAAACAGCTTGGCTAGGTCTGCAAGTTAGGTGGAGCAGGGCCTCAGGAAATAACCAGAGCTGGACAAACAGTGTGAGCTAGGTTGATGGAGACTCAGATATAGTTCCCACCTGCTTGCTCTGTAGGGGAAGAGATCAGCAAAGGAACAATGGCCTCTAGCAGCACTTCTGCCTGGAAGAAAACTGCCCCTCCAACTCTCACTCCAAAGCCAGACAATTCAGTTCTTCTTATATGTCCCTGGCATGCCTTTCTATCTACTGCATCAGCACAGGAGCTCAGATCAAGCGAGTCTGAATGACTATGCAGGCCCTTTAATAAGAATGCTTGGGACTCCAGAAACCCTCTGTCTCATTCAGCTACAATCCCCACTGGTTTGCAAAGCCAGACTTCTCCTCCTGGCACTGGAATCCAGGGCTAGTGGCCTGGTGGGAGCTTGGACTCTTTGCTCCTTGGGGGGATCTCTGCAACTGAGATATTCTCCAGATTCTTATATAAAATATGTGGATGTGGGACCAGCCCATTTGGTATTTCTGACCCTCCTACCAGTCTCAATGTTTCTTCTTTCTTATATCCTTCATTTTAGGACCTCTGTTCAGCTACACTTCAGGCAGTTCTGAATGATGCTTATTCTGTAGTTTAGTTGTAATTTTGATGTGGTTCTGAGAGGATGTGTGTACTCAATTTACCTATATCTCTAACTTGACCCTCTATATCTAATAGAATGTATTCTATTAACTTTCTAATTTTCATTATGATATCTTCTTTGATTCATGTAGATTTGTATTTCTTAATTTCTTAGTTTCCAAGTACAAGTTTTTTTTTCTATTTATCTTATTGGGTTGTGGTACCATTTAATTGCACTGAGTCAGAAAAAATCACTGATTTCATTATGATTTCAAAACTACTATATTTTCAAATTTTGCTAATGTTCTACATGCATTTGAAATGAATGTGTGTCCTACAATCCTTTGATTCAGTGTTTCACATGTGTTCACTAGAGCAAATTTTTAAATTATATAGTATAAATTTTCTATATTCATGCTTATTCTGTCAGATATTGAGAAACATGCCAAATTTTTTTAGTATGATGGAAGATTAAGATTTGCCTTTTTTCTTATAGTTTTGCTAATTGTGTTTTACTCATTTTGGGGCAATATTACATATATGTAAGTTTAATCTTTTTTGTATTTTCCTTGTTAATTAAAATATTATCATTATAGTGTACCACTTTATCTCTGGTAAAGAGATTAGACTTTGTCTTAAAGTCTCATTTGACTGGATATGAATCTAGGGACACTAGGTTTTGAGTTTGGCAGTTTCTGTGGTATTCCTTTTTCTATTATCTTATGTTCAACCATTATATGTTCTTTTGTTTTAGAATTGTTTTATCTAAGCAGCTGAGTGTTACATTTTTATTCAGTCTAACATCTTTATCTTTTAATTGGATCATTTAGTCCATCTCCATTTGATGTAATTACTAACGCATTCTTTTAAATCTACCATGCTTATTACGTGTCCCATCTACTTGATGTTTTTACCCTCTATTTTTTTAACTTCCTTTTGGATTGATTACTTTTATTCTTTGATTTATTTTCTATTAGTTTGGAAGCAATATACTCATTGATTTGTCTTTTAGTGATAAGCCTAGAAATTAGAGCAGGCATTTCTGACATTTCCAAGTCTAGTGCTAATTTATGATTTTTATTTTCTTTCAGGAAAATATAAAAACATTAGAACACTTTAGTTCTATTTTTTCTAATCTCAGACTCTTCCCTTTTTATTACTACCTGCTTCTATTTTAATAGATGTGATGAATTCTCACACCATATAAAAATACAGAACAAAGAGTTTTAGATAGCCTTTTGTTTCTTGTAGTAAATAAAGAAGTTAGTAAAGAAGAGAAATTTAATGTATTGTCTCAAGGTCATCCCCATTTCTGAACCATCAAGTACTTTCATATGTTGGATGATTTGGTGGTATTTCTTGTTAGCTATTCCCTATGAAGGAATATTTTTATCTGTCCAATATTGGTAGTCTAGGTTTTGCCTGAAGTTTTGTGGGGTACTTGGAAGAACGTATTAAAAAACTAGGATCAATTATCGCTCTCACTGGATATATACCTTCTTGCTCTTTCTCTTTGCAACTTTTCCTATCAAGACTTGGAGTTTATTTGTCTACTCCTGAGTCTGGACTGGACTTATGAATTGCTTTAACAAGTAAAATATGGCAGAGTTATTTTCCAATTCTAAGCCAAGGCTTCAAGAGGTCTTGTGCATTTTGGTTCTTTCTCTTGAATTCAGCAGAGCCACAAAATCAAGATCAGGCTAGCCCTCTAGAGGGTGAGAGACCATGTGAAGAAATGAGGTGTTACAGATATGCTTGTCCTAGATGAACTGCCCCAGCCAACCCATCAGCTGACCATACATGAAAGTGAATTCAGCTAAGACCAGAAGAAGCAACTGGATGAACTTGCCCAAACTATTAACCTGTGTAATTGCGGGCTAAATAAATGTTATTTTAAGCTACTAAATTTGGGGGTGTTTTTTAATGCAACAAAAGCTGACACAAGTCCCTATTCTATTCAAAACTTTTAAACTCAAAGGAAAAGATAAAGAAAAAGTTTGAATTTTCTCCATGTTTTACTTTGGTACTTAGCAATCTGTGGTGTGGAGAGATAGTCATACGAATGGAGATTTTCACCAATCTGCTAAGGCTGCACAGTGTTTGCTGATCAATAACTCTTAGTGGGCTTTATTTTCATCTAGTAGTGAGAAAGTGGTAATTCAGAGAAAGTCAACGGGTTAGAAAGTAGTTTTTATAGCATATGGCTCTGCTCTAGGATTTGAGAACCCCCATGCCCATCTGTATAAAATTCGTAGCACAAAAGTCACTGGAAGGTATGGAAGTGAAACTGAATCCAGGGTAGCCCATTCCACCAAGACTATACTTCTACAGTGATTCATAAGATCAAATGAGAGAGAGAGTTTTAAGGAGTTAATTCAAGCCAGCAGCAGGAGAGATGGCTAGTGCTGAAACCTGTTTGAGCAGTAGGTGACCTGAGGGAACCTGAAGAGAAGAATTGAATAACTCACTATTGATAAAGATGTTCATACCATTTTGTATAATAATTGCCATTACAAGTTTCCTAAAGAAATAATGCATCCATTTGATTTAACCCATTATGCTAGCAAGATTAAGGGAATGCAAATACATGACACCGCAAAACAAAAGAACAATAAAAATAAAGAGAATCTTTCAGATGGTTATCCATTGTACTGTAAGCACCTTAATGCTGAGTTATTCCTACAATGCAATCCAGCAGAAAAGTTTGCAAAACAGTTTGAAGGCACTTATTCAATAAGTTTTACTGAATGACTTGATATTTGTAAGTAGTTTTAGGACATGTAAAACTAATCATAATAAATTGGATACAGAGGCTTTCTTCAAGGAAAAAGCAGACTAGTAAGGAATGAGGCAAGTATTTTAGTGATGGTAATACATCCTCAAAAGTGATGGGGGAAGGTAGGATCAGTCAATGCTTCATCAAATTTGTTTAAGAATGGACTCTGATGAGGGGTGGAAGAAGATGGAAGCTATTTCAGCATTGGGACATCAGCCCAGACACTGAAAAAAGAGAACTTTTAGTAAGGGTCAACAGATCTTGCATTTAGGAGGCAACACGAAGATGGATCGAACACCAAACAGGAAGTGGATGACCAGCTGTGTGACCCAAGAAAGTCACTAAGTCTTCGTCTCCATTTCCTCACATTTGAAATCTAGCTGTTACAGTTGATGATCTTTAAGTTCCCTGCCAGTTCTAAAGTACTGCAGGGCTTGGAACAACATACTGTAGTATTTTAAATCATTAAAGTGAGTTGTAGTTATAATTTCATTTTTAGAGTCTATTGTTAGTCATATCCTTGATTTATTTTAATATCAAGTCCTTGTTTGAAAAATTCAATAGCTAATTATAACACTAAAACTGTGAGAAAATATGATTTGCTTTACAGCAATATATTTTAACATGAGCTCCAGGAAGGCCTGTGGTAAACAAACTGAAACATTGTGCATTAGTAATGTGTACAGTAGAAATTTGGAAAATATGCTAGGGGAAACTGAATTGTGTTATATATTGTATATATTATGTCTATATATGTATAAAATATATATACATATGACATAAGGAAGCTGTACTTTTAAATAGAAAAATTAAGAACGTCTTTAAAACCAAAATACCTTAAGTATAAAAATAAAAGAGATTACAAAATGAGGAATGAAAAAATACAGTTTTATTGAAATTTGATCATGCTAATAAAGGAAGCTTCAGAGCTTGTTAATCATCTTGAGCCTTACCTGAATAAGAATATAATCAGAAAGAAGTGAAACTTTGTTAGACTGAGTATAAACTGAGGCCCATTTGTATGCATAATGATTTAATAGTCTACTTTGCAATGGTCTATAAAATCATAAAAATATATTTAGTCATTATTTTTAGTACACATAATCTTTAAAAATTATTTTCATGTAAATAACACTGCTATGAACATAAGGGTGCATATATTCTTTCTGATTAGTGTTTTGAGAGTTTTAGGATATATTGCCAAAAGTGGGACCCCTGAGTCAAAGGCTGTCCCTTTTTTAATATTTGGGGAAATTCCACACTGTTTTCCACAGTGGCTGCACCATCTGCATTTCCACCTACAGCACACTAGGGTCCCCTTTTCTTCACATCCACACCAGCACATGTTTGTTGATTTATTGATGATAGCCATTCTGACAGGCATGAGGGGATATCTCATTGTGGTTTTAAATTGTATCTTTCTGATGATCAGTGACATAGCATTGTTATTTACAATAGCCAAGGTCTGGAAACATCCCAAGTGCCCATCAGTAGATGAATGGCTAAAAAAAGTTGGCACATTTACACAATGGAATACTATGTGACCATAAAAGAAGGAACTTTTACCTTTTGCAACAGCATAGATAGACCTGGAAATTATTATGCTAAGTAAAATAAACCAGTCACAGAAAGGCAAATACCACATGATCTTGCTTATATGTGGAATCCATAATAATTAACAAAATAAACTGACAAAATAGAAACAGAGACATGGAAACATGGAACACTCTGAGAGCTAGCAGAGGGGAGAGGGGACTGAAAGAAAGAAGGTGAAGGGATTAGCATAACCCAAGCACACAGACAACCAATGTGGAGATGGCCAGAGGGAGGGAGGGGGCTGGGAGGAGGGAGGCAAAGGGAGGGAAAATGGGGACATCCGTAATAGTGTGAATAATAAAAATAAATAAAAAGTATTTTGATGATAGTTTTGATACCTCTAAAGGCACAATTTAAATCTGCATTTAAATTTAAGTGCAAAACTTTTATGGCTTATCTAAAGTAATGGTCATCACCAAGATTATCTCTAGAGACTGTCTCTAGGTGTATAAAATATTACTAAGTTCACATGTAAAGTAAAATACAGTTTAGTAAATTTTACCTGTTCTCTAGCTTCCTTCTAAACCCTGACCTTCTTTCAATAGACTGGGAACTCTGTTTTTAAAGAATCTCAAGTCAAAGTGTTGTCATTTTACATTAAAATGTTTGCTATTGATTTTTTTTCTTATCCATAACCTGTAAGAGAACAAAAGATCTGTAACAACAGACAGAGGGTAAAGGTAATAGAAAATATCTAATATTTGAAAGTTCTGTGCTGAAAAAAATGAGTTGATCAACATGTATTAGGTTAGAGAATAAATTCCTAGGCTAGATAACCTAGCATTTTACTCAGACACAAGTAAAATATTACACAAAGGAGCTGGACTCATTTTTAAAAAATTAGACATGCAGTTTTCCTATCCTAAAGCATATTTGTGTCTGCTGGCAGACAAGTACAGGTAATTGCCTCCAGGTGTTTGCCTGCAGGAAGTCATTGAAATTCAGTGCTAGTAATGGCAGTTTCCTCAGCAGCAAAAACTAACCTGCAGGAACCTCGCAGGCACAGGTATATATTTTAGAATAGTAATGCCAGCCAGCTGAAAAGCCATAGACCCAGAAGGCCCAGCTTAACAAAAAACACATTAAGTAATACAAGAATCAGGACATATTTTAAACTATTAACAAAAATTTAAGATTAAAAAATTATTTGATTTTTTTAAAAGTTTAAAAGTTGTTTCCTTTTCTTGAATTCTTACTTGTTTATGGTAGCTACCTAGCCGATTTATTCCCTCTTCTTTCAAGAAAAATATGAATTACAAGAATAACTATACATTTCTTTAAGTTCTGTTTTTATGGAAGCTCATGTTAAAAATATTTATTATTAAAAAATAGTCTGGATATTGTTCTGCTATGAATAGATACCCTATGATATTTTATTAAAGATGGCAGATTACCCCATTATCATTTAGACAATTTTCTTCACTCAAATGATAATAATTTTTTTTATCAAAAGATACAAACTTACGAAGACAAAATAAATGAGAGTGGAGAAAACAGCAACAAAAATATGGAAGCTGAGAACAGATCTGAGAAAGCTAAATTTTAAGCCAGCTGTGGGAAAAGCTGAGAAATAGCCTGATGTTTTGGGAAATTTTTCAAATAAAGATTCATAAATGGACATCATCAGATATGTCTGCAAATTCTCCTACAAGTATACTTGTTTAGAAGGAGCTGCACCTGCAGATTTCCTCCCCCGTTCCACGTCACAGGTCGACTGTGCACCACGGCAAATGACTGGAGAGAATCATTTACTGGAGACAGACACACCAAGGATACAATATTAAAAACTGGGATTCAGCTCACATACTGAGTGCTAGGATTTCCAGTATCTCATGCTCTTTTGAGGTCTAGAAAGCCGTTGGAGACACACACACACATCCAGGCAGGTGATTGGGTGTCTTCCCTTAAGCTAGGGAGTTTGGCTAACCTAAGAAGAAAGATTTGGAAAGACTGAGACTGAGGGCTCCACAAAGAAAAGCAAAGCCAAGTATCCTCCATACAATGATGTCTGGGCTAATAAAAACTAGCCACACACTTATCTAATCAGTTTTCAGTGTGCATTCCTAGTGAGAGTAGCCAGACAAAGGATCACCAGGATCTGATTCTAATACAAGAAAGACTGAAACAAATAATCAGGGGAAAGGCAATGAGAGTAAACAAAGACTCTGAAGGAGAATAAAACTTATTAAACTTATTAAAATCTATTATTAATATAATATAAAATCACATATACAAGACAAGAAAAGACTACTATTTTTTTAAAGAAATGTTTTGGGTAAAAGAGTCCTTAGGAATTAAAAATAGAATTATGGTAATGAAAAATTCAGTGGAAGAGTTGGCAGATAAATTAGAAGGAATTTTCCAAAAGTGGAGTAAAAATGGAAAATAGAGTATGAAAGATAAGAAAAATAGTGGGCATGTCCAGGTGGTCCAACTTCTGTATGGTAGGAGTTCCACAAAGAGAGAACTGAGAAAATAGAGAAGAGAATATCACAAACAAAATAACTCAGTACTTCCCCATAAAGGAGCATGAGCTTTTAGATTAAAAAAAAAATCAGCACCAGAGATAATAATAAACCTACTCTAAGATGCATCATTGTAAAATGTTAGAACTCTGGAGATAAAGAGTATAGAAATAAAAGATTTCTAAACAAGAATCAAGATTCAGAATGGCATGAAATTTCTAAGTAGTAATGCTGGAAGCTAGAAGACAATGAATTCATGCCTTCAAAATTTTGAGGAAATGTTATTTTTATCCTAGAATTTTTATCCAGACAAACTATAAATTAGTGTGAAGACAAATTAAAGATATTTTTAGATGTCGCAAGTCTCAAAAATTTTTGTTTTCCCTGAGCTCTTTCTTAGGTAACTCCTGAAGAATGGGCACCACCCAAATAAGGAAGTAAACTAAGAGGAAGGCAGGAGATCCAAGAAATGGTGTCCCACTTGAGGAATAAGAGAGGCAATCCCAGGGATGATGGTAAAAAGGATCCACAGAAACAGTGATATGTCAGGCCTAGAGGGTGACTCTTTAAAATATATAAGTCAAAAAGCTCCAGGAGAAAGCTATTCAATAAGACCAAATTAATATTATACTGAGTGAGTTTGAAGGGATTAAGATGGTGTTTACCCACCTTAGATTTAATTAGTATGTACATTGAAGGCCAAGCAAATATACAAATTAGGCAATTATTTTCACCAGGGAAATGAAGGTAAAGAAAACACATTGTAACATATTATACGGTTTATCTGTGAATGGTGTTTACAATAATACAGGTGGCCACATACATGGACACCCAAGGGGGTGGGCACTGTAGCTGCGCTACAGCAGAGAGGGTGTGGTAAAGAAAGGGAAAGCCTCGCATTTCAGAGTGAAAAGTTAATAGACAATATCTAAATTGAAGAGTAAAAATTTAGCAACATGTTCATGTTATTTATGGTTACAACTGTAAATATTAAAGAATTGGCTAAAAGAATTAAAAATATTCGTGTGTAAGGAGTGGGAAAAGATGATAATGGCAACAATAGGAAACAGCTTTTTTTTCATAACATGTGTAATAAGTTTCTGACTCTTTAAACTTAAATGCAAAATTGTACCTTAATTTAAAAAAGAGAAAAAAGTTCAGGTTGAAAAGCATACTTCTAAAATCTTTGAGCAAATCATTTCAAGAGATGTGGCTAAGGATAATCATTTATCTAACAAAAATCATAGATCTTTCTGTACTTCATTCATTCATATTATCATATGTTAAGTGAATATTTATTAAATGACTATTTTTGGCAAGGTGCCAGGCAAGGTACTATGGAAAATGTAAACAGGAAGAAATACAACATGATTTCTTCCTCATGTTGTTTGCAAATGAATAGGAAAGATACGTGAAACATGTTTTTACATGTTTATGTGAATCAATGATTAATGTGGAGGTGAAGGAACTACGGATGACAGTATAAAAGAAACAGGATCAGGACTTTGTGTGTGTGGCAATCTGAGCATTGAAGGAAGAGGCAGACCAGCCAGTACTAATATGGGCAAAACCATAAAGAAAGCAAGCGTTTCAGCAAGTTTGATGGTTGCAAATCCTTCAGAACAATGAAGGACAAAAAATGACAATTTTAACTCGAAGAGAACAGAGACTTTGCGTGCTTTATTTGTCACTGTGTTCTAAACACCTAGAACACTGTCTGACACATAATAAATAATAAACATTTGCTTAATGAATGGCTTGATAAGACTGGAAAGATAAATCAAGAGTTGGTAACAGAAGGCCTTGATATCATGTTAAGAAATTTAGAGTTTAGACTATAAGTAATAAAACATTTGAGGGGAGGATTGTCATGGTTCTAATTTTCATGGTTAGATTCAAGATAAATTGGAAATAAGAGATGTTAGGTTAGGTAGGAAAAATGAAGAATAAGATCTGAATTACATCCGTTAGCTGCTAAAGTAGAAAGGAAGAAACAAAGAGCAGTTAGAGCACTTATTATAGAAGCTAGCCATGATATTATGGAAATGAACTAAGTTTGAGGTCAGAAATTTTTAGTTTAAATCCTGTTTCTTAGTGAACTTTAGTTTCCTCTTTAGTAAAATTGGGAATTTTTAAAAATCCATCATCTGTTATCTAAAAAGTATCAGGTTTCAGGCATGTATAAATACCTTAAGGGTGCATGAATAAATTGATACAGTGACAAAAGAGGAAAACATGAGTGGAGACATAAAATACAGCTATGAATGAAGCTAAAAGTCCACTGTGATACACAAAATTATGCGAAAGCATGTTCTGAATTGCAAAGAGCTAACTTGTACCATTTCTGATTTAGTGGAAGCTTGAAGGATATTACCAGAGAATAAGAAGAAAGGGCACTATGTGGATACAGAGGCAACCAGTATAGACTAAACATTTAAGAAGTTTGGAGCTCAAGAGAAAACAAGAAACAGGATATTCATGGTGTTGAGAAAATGAGTCTAAGGAAAGCTTTTTTGAATCTAGGAGGCACCAGAACAAATTTGTAGCAGCGGAAGAGTCTGTGAAGTAAGAGAGATGCAGAACAATGAGAGGGGACACAGATGCGCTTAGACCTGGAAGAGGTCAAAGGAAGCACAGTCCTGGGAAGCAAATTTGCTTGAGGTGAATAGATCCCACCTCCTCTGGAGGAGGAGGAAAGTAGAAGAGCAGAGGAAGGTGGAGTATCAACAGAACTGTGGAGTATGTGGGGTTAATGGACTTCTCGTTCTCCACAAGCTAGTAAAGGGCTTCTGCTAAGAGCAGGGTAAGTGAGTGGGTGAGGGGAGGAGCTAAGAATCTTAGAGGAGCAGACAATTTCCAGTCGTTAAAGGGCAGAAATACGAACCCAACTGTGAGAAGGACCAACAACTGTAAATATAACCAAACTTGTTGAGATCAAAGAAACATATTGCTGTTACAGTTTATATAAAATGTTATGCTTTTTGGACAGTGTTTTTTTAAAAAACACAAAACATTTTATCTCACTAGTCTTCATATGCTATCATTATATTACAAAACAAAAAAATTGAAGCTGAGAAAGAAATAACTTGCCCAAGATGACAGGGCAAGTAAATTCTTATCTCACATTATAAAAATTTTAATGTGTGGTCCTTAGTGGGAAGAAATCTTTTTTTTTATGTTATGAAATAGGTATTTTTTTCTTGTATAGTTCTGTGATCAGCAAGAAAAGTTGAAAGCTTCACAAGGCTGAGATAAAGTCAAGACTGCCCTAAATATTATTTTGGTTAGTATTGTACAACGTGTTTGTAGTGAATGAAGACAATCATCTAACAATAGTATAGAAATTTTTTTTTGAAACAGACCATACTAACACCTATCAGATTGTATTTCATGTTTGCATAGAAATTTTATTGTCGTCTTTTCTATTTTGCAATGTTTTCATGGTTAATCATACCTTGCGGACAGAACATGTTGAAAGCAGGGGTGTTTAATGGTTAACTTACTCTTAATTAAAACATCACAATTTAAATTGGAGTAAAAGGAAGTTTTTTTATAGTAAAATGCTTAAGTTTAGAAAGATTTGTGAATAAAATAAGGAATATTTCTCTTAGAGGGCAAGAGTCCTTTCAGGATCACAGCTGAGAGTGAAAAGCGACAGACTGGATAAAGTAACAAGACAGAAAAAAGAAACGTGCTCCATCTTTAAAGACATTACAGAATAAACTACACCAAGAAGGCAACAATTTTATAAGGGATATATAAATGAATTAATTAGAACCCATAGCTTTTTAAAAAATCAAGATTTTATTTTTTTAAAACAGTTTTAGGTTTACCAAACAGAGAACTCTTTCTCCTTCCACTGTCATTCTGTTTATCATTAGCATCTTGTATTAGTGTGATATATTTGATACAACACTATTGATGAATTATTATTAATTAAAGTCTATAGTTTACATTGGAGTTTACCCCTTGTGTTGTACAGTTCTATGGAACCCATGGCTTTTTAAAAAAAATCTTCACCCACGGATATGTTTTTATTAATTTTAGAGAGAGAGGAAGTGCAAGGTGGGGGGAGAGAGAGACATCAATGTGAGAAACATTGGTCAGTTACCTCCTGTACTTGCCCTGACCATGTATCAAACTTGAAATCTAGGTACGTGCCCTGACCAGGACTGAACCTGTAACCTTTTTGGTGCACAAGACAATGCTCCAACCAACTGAGCTATGTGACCAGGACTGAAAACCATAGCTTTCTAATCTATCATTTTCAGTTGTACCACCTAGAAAATAGTTTTGATTTATTAATATTTAAGTTGAGAAAAACTTTCAAAGGATTAAATTAACATTAATTTTGAATTTGTACTACTGTCTCTAGATAGGTGATTTTTGGCCAAGATTTCAAAGTGATCATAAAAATATTATTTTTTGCATTTTATATTGCCTTTTGAAAAATTTACAACCAGTATTCTCTAATCACATCTCAATATTACCTAGGAAAGTAACATATTTTCAAATTTAATTTTTTACCAAAATTAGTAATTTAAACCAAATGCATTAAGATTTGGGAAAATTATTGTATAATTTTTGTAAGTATAACAAAATAATATAGTACAGAAGAAAGGGGCAAAATGCATAGACTAACTGTCTTCAAATCAACATTTTACAGTGAATGCAATTACATCTAGCATATTATCTCAGATTGAAAAGAGCCTAAAATATATAATCTAAGCACTATAACTAAAGATTGTTAAAAGTTTGTTTATATAAAAATACTATATGATTTTTACAATGCCATCTAAAGTAGATGATTATGAAAAAGGAAAGAATGAAGGAGTTCATAGTAAGAGAATGGATTAAAGAAAGTGTGAAAAGACGAGGTCTGTGATTAAATTTATATTATCACATAATACCTGCTTAGAAATTCACCATCTTTGAAGTAGTACCAACACAATTATAGAGTCCTTACCCCAAACTGGACTTTAGTGAGCTAGTTCAACACAGTCACATTGCGGGTAGAAATTAAAACTCAATGAAGTGTCAATGTTAGTGATAAAAGATACCACTTACCTATGTTTCTCACACGTGCACCAACAGTACTGGATATAACTAGTCTATGGATCTCATTTCCCTGAAAGGATGGTTCATAGCTAACATCCAGAGTTGGTTATTAATTACTTAATAACAAAGATTATGGGAGGGCTATGTAGAATGATTAGATAGAGTTATCTGTTCTATAAATCATTTAGACCAGAAGATAGAAACCTAGAAAAAGTAAAAAAAAAAAAAAAAAAAAAAATTAGGACTTAAAAGTTGCTGGCATGATTAACTACCTAACTGAGAGTATGCCAGTTTTACATGAGCCTGTTGAGCCATTCCATGAGTGGTCACAGAAAAGGGACAATTCAGTGAGATCTTAGAGAATAGGTAGGGTATGGATGAGCAGAGAGGAGAAAGGCAGGCATCCTGCACAATGACAGCAATTGGAAATATGGGGGAAGGGAAGCCTCAAGCTTACTGCAGAAACGGTTAATGGAACCATTTAGCTGAAATGAAAACTTTACTCAGGGAAGCAGCTGACAAGAATGCTGGCAATGTGCACTTGGACCACATTGTGGTTGGAAAGCAGCTAGGGAATATGGACTTCATCTTGTACTTAGAGGGAAGCTGCTTGGTCTCTGCAGTAAGGGAACTACATGATCAAAGCGTTATTTTTAGGAGATAATTAGGGTGGTGTGCCTGATTAAGAGAAGCTAGGAATGTTTGGACTCTAGCCCTATTTTTTTTTTTTAAGTTGATGCCTTGGTGGACAACTGCTTTCTTTCCCCAGACACCCTCTAATGTTAATGTTGGCAACACTGGAGTACCACTGGATTAAACTGTTGAGCAGCTTTTTATTAAATGTGATATAGAGTGTATTTGCTTTTCATCTGTATCAAACTTAGAACGGAATGAAGAAAAAACATTTTAAATGCATCATATCAGACCTGTACATCTGAGGGTAATAACAGTGAGATCCGAAATCTTCTAAATGTGGAGAAAAAAATCAGGGAGTCAGTGTTGAGGAAACAGGTATGGAGGTGTTGGTTAAGAGAAAATTGAGGAATTAGAAAAATGTGCTTGGGAGTGATGTCAAAATCCTGGGCTATGGGTGGTTGTAAAGAGCTAATTCTGATTTTAATTAGAGAATCTATAGTCAAGAAGCCAGATGTCAGGGCAGTATAAACTAGAAGAAAAAGAGAGATTGTGTAGTATTTTCCATCCAAAGAATTCAGTGCACTTGTCCATATTAACAGAAGAAGTAATTGAATTGAATTTAAGAGGACAGAGATCCAATTCATAGACGTCATAGAACATAAAATTAATATAATCCTGGGTTTAAGAATAACCTATTCACTTCAAATTCAGATGCAAAGAAGAGAAAGAAAATAGAGCAGAGAATGTCAAGCACTTACAAGTAGGGAAAGAAATGCTTCCTTAGAAAGGGATCCAATTATTATGTGAAGAAAGAAGGGAGGAGATAATGAAGAGACATGGAAGAATAAAATAAAGAAGACATTCCACATCGTGGAAGGATAAAGATAATGAGCTGTTTAGTTAGATACTTGTTAGAAGTAGATACATTCAAATTACTTAATAAGCACTCACTGCTCTTCTGTAAAGCATCCCAAGCAGCAGATTATAATTATCACTCCATTTTACAGACCAGGATACTGTAAAGTGTCCCTTAGTACTTTAATTTTAGGTTGCTAATCAGCCATGTATCTGAAATATAAGTTGGTCATGATAAGAAACATTGCTATCTTTTTTCCAGGATCTGTAGTTTAACCTAGAAGAATGATTCCTTTGATTTATCTGCTGTACAACTGGCCAACATTCGATGATGCCATCTCACTATTACCATATATCTTAGATTAGCAGAAAAATCAAGCAAGCCTTGAGGAAATCTTAGTAGCAAGAAATCTATACTATTCAGTCAGCTGCTAATAGTTCTGAAGCACCCCAGAATCACTTATATAAGTACTGGCCACATGTTCTTTTCTGGCTTTCTTTGAATTTGTGACAATAGACACAAATGAAATATTTTCTTGTGACATTGCAGAATGACAACTTGGCCTCCTAAAAATATGAATCACAGACCATTGTCCTAAAGTAACTCATATTTGGAAACTTTAAAAAATAGTAACTTGTCTGGGACAAGACTTTTTTCTAAGTAAGAAAAGATTTCTTAAGAAATTTCACTAGAGATTTGAGTGAAAAAAATTGTGTGAATTTGTCTTAATGGTATCAAAATGGATGTAAGTTCATCCGTTGCTCAAAATACTTACCAGGAATCTTTATTGAGATGGTAAAAAAAAAAATATTTTCATAGAAAATCCAGAAGCTAACCACCTACTTTGCCCAAATTAGACTTTAGAATAATAGAAAAGTATGCTTTTAGAATAAGGCCAATAGCAGAAGAGCTACTATTAGAGAAATGTCTGATTTACCTTTCTGGAAATCTTTTTATTTTGTTCTAGAGGGGTGAACTATGGAACTTTCTGAGAGAACATGGTTACGAAACTGTTTTGTGATCAGAGCAAGGAGGGAGGGACTGTTTTGACTCTCTTGTTACTATGTGAGGGATGGAATTTTGCAACCAGAAGGTTCCACAACAGTTGGGAATGACAGTTGTATGAGTAGCAAGCAGAAGACAAATGTGTGTGTCCTGTTACTCCTGCTCTGAGCACTACATACCGCAACTGTGCCAAGATTCCCGCTTGCATCAATATTTTTTGTAATTACCAAACCTCTTATGCATTATCCATTAACAGCAAAAAAAATTCTTACAATATTATCTACACTGTCTTTAGGTTAGACAGCCATCTGGCTAGCAGATATTCGCTACATACACACAGCCTTATTTAGATGCCTTATTATAACACTTGCTCCATTTCCAATCACCTATCATAAATCAAGTTCCCCATCTTCTTGTAGAAATTAAAATAGCTAAAACTTAAAAAGTTTACCATGAGCTATTATTGTCCTATTTTTTTTTTAGTGGCTTAGTCTTGCCTTTTATTCCCTTGCTTATCTCTTGCATATTAGCATCACTTTCATTTTCCTTAGCCTCTATAAAGTCTATTCTATCTGTTGCTCTTTCTGCAACTTGTCCCATTTGAACTTCGATTCCACATTCTTATCCTCATATTTTGACACCCATAGACATTTTGGCATAATAAGAACTACCATGAAAAGAAGATACCAATAAACTCAAAATCATAAATTAAACCATAAGCTTTTAGAAATAGAAAATTAAATCAAAATAGTGTACAATACTATTGAATTGAATTTAGGGAAGAAAAAAATGATGGGTTTATGAACTGTTTACCAGAAGCAATTCAGCTGCAAAATTTCATTCACAAAGCAGGCATCTAGAGAAAACTTTTTAGAGCTCAACTACATATTTAAAAAGCCAGGAGCTGGTGAGTTTGGGACCTGGTAAGGTTGGCAGTAACAACAACATTACTGTAGGAGGTAGACCTTGGGAGTCAAGATGTATTTGGAGAAAGAGGGCACTTGTGAAGCTGGTAGGTGGAGTTGCAGGATCAGCAGTTTATTTACAGGAAGGAAGAGCTGTTTCTGACCAATGCTTTAGAAGGGAAACTTGAAGTGCTTTATTTAATGTTTTGTTGACTCCCGCCTGTCCTGTAACCTGATCCACACACCTAGTGTATGCCTGTGGTGATGCTAAAATTTCATAATTATAGACGTACCCCCATTAAAATGAAAACATGCCAGGGATTTTATATGTAATACTTTAAAACCTGATATCAGGTTCTGCTGGATAGGTTGTTAGGTGGAAATTAAATCTCAAAATCTCAAAGAAGAGAAGGAAACTTGAAGAAAACCACTGTGTGCTTCACAGCAGTATTTAAAACCTATCTGCTCACCCAGATCCTAGACTGCTGCCAATGAGAGCATGAAGGAAAGCTTGGACTCACTGGGAGGCACTGTGGTCTAGAGGCCCAGGACCTGGTCTGCTCTGCAGATGTTGAGGGGCCTCGTGAGGCCTTGTATGGTTGTACCTTGGATATGTTAATCTCTCTAAATCTCACTTGTTTTATCAGTAAAGCAGATAATAACAGTACCATAGCAGCAGATTGTGGTGTTTGTTTAAAGAAACTTTATTTTAAGATATTTCATATTTACAGAAAGTTTGCAAAGATTGTACAGAGTGCTAACCCAGTTTTTCCCATTGTTAACATCTTACATTAGCATGATACATTTGTCCAAAATAAGAAACTGCCATTAGTACATTACTATGCAGCAAACTCCAGACTTTATTTGGATGTCACCAAGCGTTTCCATTAACATCCCCTCTCTGTTCTAGGATCCCATCCAGAGCACCATGCTACATTTAGTTATCAGGTTTCCTCAGCCTCTAGAGACTACATGTATTTCAAAATTGAAAAGGTAATAAATGTTAAAGCACACTTAGTAGAGTGTGGAAATGCAGTAAGGAATTGGCAAACACACATACATATTTATAACTATGTGACAGGCACTGTTCTAAGTGCTTCAGAAATACTATCGAATCTAATTGCCATAATAATTCTATGCAGATTCCAATCACACCCACTTTACAGCTGAGTAAACTGAGGCACAGGAAGGTCAAATAAATTGCCTCGTATTATGCTTTTGACAGAGCTGGGATTCGATCCAGGTTTTCTGGCTGCTAAGTCCATATTGTTTTCTTTGCTATATTTTTTCTTAATTTCGTACCTATACACACCTACCTTCCCCTCCCTTTCAACATAAAATGCTTAAGCCACAAAACCTCAGTCAAAACTATAGCAGAGAAGGAATTTTTTTTAAAATTTAGAAATGCAGATTAAGAGCAAGCAAAAACAATGGAGTTGCTGCCTGTTGAGAATGAAGGACGGATTTAGAAGGAAAGGGATTTGGGAGCAGGATGAAGGTGAAGAGGATTGACTGGGAGTTCTCCAGTAAAGCTCTGCCGGTAGCCAGCTTGGTGACATTGTGTGTACACATGACCACTTCATATTTCAGTTTCCCAGTCCATAAAATAAGCAGTTCCTTTTTAACTATATTATATAACATTAAGTCCAGGAATTAAACATTCCAAGTTGTTTAAATGGAAATGCAAAAGTAAGAAAACACTGAAGTTGGCAGGCAAGCCCTAGTAACTAAGCTGAAGGACAAGCAGGACTCAGTCTACAACAAAACTATTAGTTTGGGGCCATTTTGAGAGCAGGTCCTGGGCATGAAAAAGCAGAATCTGAAAGTAACTAGGAGGACTGCACTCAGTTTTAAGGAAGTTGCGGAGGGTTCACTAGGGAACAGATCAAGCTCCCTTTACTCATAACCTTCATATTTTATTGGGAAACTGAGAGATAATAGACAAGTAAGACAGAAAGGTAATCCCAGAATGTTAGATGTTATAAAGGAAAGTATTGGAATGATGAGACAGAGAGCATGGGGTGATATGCACACTTTTGAAAGGACACATAGAGGACACTTAATTTACATATGTTCAGATTGTGAATCTACTGGGGAGAATAAGATCCTTAAACCCTCTGGCAATCAGCAAAATGGCTTTATTTAATTGGAAGTAAAGGTACAGAAACCAAAGCAGCTTTCCACAATAGGTTTGATAACTGTTTTACAAGAAATGTTCAAAGGTAGAATGCACAATAATGTTTTAAGAGTTATTTAGGAGTAATTCTTCCTGGAAGTAAGAGAGACTAGAATGGAGTCTTTTTGGCCCTCTGGAGCTATGATAAAATCAAATTAAGCATGCCCCAGCAGTGTTTCGCTTGGATAAAGGAGACTGCACTCTACTGTAGAGCTTTCCAATTTTTTTTTATTATGTGGCAGCATTATCAAAATATTAATGATAGTCATAATAGTAGCTCACATTCATTGAGCAGTCAGTCAATTCCAGGTATTTTCGTATTTCACTCAGTCCTCTCTTCACCCCTACAAGGAATGTACCAAGGCTTAAAGAGACAGGAGCAACCTTTCCCACAGCCACCTGTGTCCTCTCTGACCAAAACCCAGGTATGTCTGAGCTCAAAGCCCATGTTAACTTATTTCAACTTCAAGTGCCTGACAAGCCTCTTTCCTGGGCTGGTTAGTTCACTCTGCATTTTCCTGTAAAAATACTCTTGTCCGCTATGGACTAAATTGTCCCATGCCACTTCGCATATTCATTTGTTGAAGCCTACCCTCCATGTGACTGTATTTTGGAAATGGGGTCTTTAGGAGGTAATTAAGTTCAATGAAATCATAAGGGTGGGGCCCTCATTCCATAGGATTAGTGTCTAAGAAGAGACACCCAGAGAGCTCAATTGCTGTCTGTGTGGGCACACTGAAGGAAAGACCATGTGATGACATAGTGAGGAGGTGGCTGGCCATCGGCAAGCCAGAACAAGTGTTCTTACCAGAAACCGAATCAGCGAACTTTGATCTTGGATTTCCAGCTTCCAGATCTGTGAGTAAATAGTATTCTACTGTTTAGTCACCTAGTTTGTGGCACTTTGTCATGGCAGCCTGAACCGACTAATACAGTGCATTAGATTGTTGGACTAATACTGTGTCTTTGATTGTTGGACTAATACACTGTCTCAGATTGCTACACTTGTTTGTTTTTCTACATCGTTAGCTCATGGATAAGGTTGGATTGTTTTAGTTGAACACTGTTGCCTCTTTCTAATGTCCCCTAGTATGCTGCTTATGGGCATTGCTTATGTAGAATTCTTTTAGGAGCTGCAAGTATCATTTCTATCAGTCTTTCAGCTCTTTAAGAGGAAGTATGCCAAATAATACTTATTAAACAGTATTATTAGTTGGCATTGAACTAGTGCTTTTAAATAAAGTTAGAAAACACCAGTTTCCTTAGATTGTGTATGTTGTAAGGTCAGTAATATCAACATTGGCATAAATGTAAATTAAACTATCTTTCTTAAATCTCAAGCATCACACCATCCCAAATTTCCTATTTTTATCACACAATCTACCACGTTCTCAAACTTGAAACTATGGACTTTTTTTTCATTCCCTTTTTTCCTTTGCTCCACAGATGTAGAACATTAGAGAGTTATTGCAATATTTTCATAAAATATAATCTTTAAGTTTTGAGCATCTCCATATTTTTTTTTATTCCTATTATGGATCTACTGTTTACTCTGTAGCTGCAGGCAGATTATTTAGCATTTCTAAGCCTCTCTTTCATCTGTAGTATGGGTTTATAGTTGGGATTATATGACTTTATACAGGAAAGGTTGGCAAGTCATAAAATTTCAATAGCCATCAATTACTACCACTACCACTACTGCTATTATTACTATGTCTGGTGAAACCAGTGCTGCTAATACTACAAGGATGGGTCCTAAATCCATCAGTGACAATAATTTTCCTTTAAAAGCTCATTCTAAGTCTACAACTCTCCAAATGACTGCTAACTATAGGCATATCTTAGAGACATTGCAGGTGTGGTTCCAGACCACCTCAATAAAGTGAATACCGCAATAAAGCAAGTCACACCAATTTTTTGGTTTCCAGTGCATATAAAAGTTATATTTAGACTATACTGTAGTCTACTAAGTGTGCAATAGCATTATGCCTGAAGCAAGGTACATATCTTAATTAAGAAATACTTTACCGCTAAAAAATGCTAACCATAGTCTGAGCCTTCACTGGTTTGTGATCTTTTAGCTAGTGGAGGGTCTTGCCTCGACGCTGATGAAAATGCAAGATCTGCAAAGTGTAATAAAGGAAAGTATGCTTATATTTGCAGTACCACATTTTAATTTCTTCCTTACTTCCATCTTAATTTCTTGCTTTTCACTGGTTGCCTGTTGCCTGCCCATTCTGTCTTCCTGGCTAGCGAATCTACCCCTCCTGGCTAGCGAATCTACCCTTCCTGCTTGCGTAGGACAGTCCAGGTATATGTCTCTCATCTGAAAATAGTTATTAAGAGTTTCCCTTTTCTCTCAAAAGTGTCTAGCTTGGATGCTACATTTATATGGTCACACTACTTTTTTCACATTTCTTTTGATTTTCCACTCTAGCTAGAAGAACCATCAAACATAGTTTACTTGCTCTCACAGTCAAGCTATTTCCCTAGTCTAGAATGCTGTACTCATATTATTGCCAAATCATGAACTTTCCTTCAAAATCCTACTCAGAACTCGACCTCAGGATAGAACTTTCTCTCTTAATCCTGCCCTCCACCCAATCCAGAGAAACTTCGGCAATCATGTAAATAACTCTGTATAACTTTAATTGGCTCTGTTTATAAGCTTCTTCTTGTGTCTTTTTTTCCCCCTCTAGGTACTTTTCCATGTGTTTATACTGTCTGCATTAACTTGTAAACTCCCAGAGGGCAAGGTCTGAGCACAGGCTGGTGTTGGCCTGAAGTGGATGAACAGTTAGGGCTGAATGGTAGACTGTGCAATCGTGATTACTAATCTGTTAAAAAAAAAAAAAGAAAGAAAAGAAAAGAAAAGAAAGAAAGAAATCCTTTGTTAGTGCTTTGTTGGTAATGTTACTGAGAGTTGCTAATCTAATGTTTAAAATATATCTGGTTTCTGCTAGTGTCCAGTTAGCTAAGACAAAATCAACAGTTACAAGCTTTCCATAATGGGAGGGGGAGGGTGCTGGATGGTCTGACCTATGGGAATGCCACATGAAAGGCATGTTATGCAGTTTATCTCCTTCAGAAGTATATTCTTGCATCTTCAAGGCCACAGGTCTAAGGAGGGAAATAACATTTACTTTCAAAACTGAGATCTAAAAAACAAACAAAGCCTCAGAAAACATACAGTACTACCTGTTCTGAGTTTGTGCTGACAGTGGAGGGAAATGAATCTCCAGTTTACTGCTAGATAAGTGGCTTGTTCATTTCAGTTCAGGTAACAAAGGGAAGGCAAGGCCAAATGTTCCTTTTGCACAGCGGGGCTAAGAAGTGGGGATTCTTTACAGTGACCACCTGCTTCCTTCTCTTCAAACTAGCACAAAAAGTGCCAAGTATCTGTATATTGCGCTCGGCTCAGAGCCCACGGTATAAACCCACGTTGGCGGTGCACGAGATAACATCAAAGCCCGAGGCAGGGGCCTGAAAAGGAGGGGGGAGGGGGGCAAAAGCAGCGGAGGGAACCAAGCACCTCCCCCTAGCATTTCCTCTCACGCCCACTTCCAACCTAGGAGGCTTTGGGTTTCTGCTTTTGTTGTTTTTAAAATTAAAAGTTAAACCCAGGAAGCTTTGGATCAGACTTTTGCGTTGCAGTTCGGGTAAGTTTTCTCTCGGTTCTTTTGTTTGGCGCCTGGCTTAGGACGAGCCCGGGCGTCCAGCAGAGCTGGCAGGCTGTGCGGGGACGGTTTTGTCGCCGGGTCGCGCCGAGGAGGAGGGGATTCGGCCGGTGGACAGGAAAGCCCGACGCGCGCGGAGGGCGGAGGGGAGGGACGGGCGGCGGCGTAACTCGGCGACTGCCGGGGAGGAACCTCCGGGATCTCCGCGTGGCGGTGGCGCTGCCGGCCGCGCGTAGGGCGGAGGGCCGAGGCCGCGGGGCCGCGCCAGGGGGGAGCCCGATCGGGCCTGGCCCTGCGGTCGCGTGGGAACCTGTGCTGGGGACGCGCGGGCAGCGCTGGTGGCACGGAGCCCGGTGGACGCGGTGGCACGGCGGAGTCCCGCGACAAAGCCTGTGCGTGCACGTCAGTCTTCCCAAAATTGCTCAGCAAGGACAATGTGGTAGAACCTTAGTGACACTGCCCTCACTTGAACCCTAGTTCCGGAGGCGGCTCCGAAAGAGTTCACTTGGCCCGTAGGGATGCAGCCAGAGAGAAGGGGGCCCCTAGGTGCCCCCACTTTAATTTTGCAGAGTACGATTACCTCCCCCATTTGTTCCAGAACGTTTAACAATTTTAACTACTGTTTACCACTTACATTTATCTTTTTCAAATTTTTTTCGGCGTATTCTAAGATACAGTTTGAGAAACTATTTAAATATGCCACATAACAAGCCGAAACTACTTTATAGTTTAACTGGCTTTCCTTACTTATTCTGAAAACTAGGAAGTTAGAATTGTAGGCAGAATTAGGAAAAGTAATTGCATTTAGAAAATCAGTTCAAAAATAGAAAATAGGAAACTGTTCGATATTGTATATATTTCAAAGACCATTTTAATATTGATTTATTGCCCAATAAAGTTAAATTGTGAGTAGTCTGTTTAAGAAAATTCTTTAACAAACTGAAATAACAAAATTGCATGTTTGTTAGAAAGTTCACAGCAATGCCAAATCCCTTATAAACAGTGTTCACAATATGTATTTATTATGTTCAACAATTATTGGGTTAAAATTGCATTCATTCAGTCAGCATTTTTGACTTAACTAATGACACAAAGTAGAATGAATAACTGTGGAGCTATCTTAATCTTTATCCTCTGACAGATTAGGTACACTTTCACTTGTAAATGAATGTTTATTTTTTTAAATTTAAATACCTAGTTAGAAAGTTACATTACATGCTGTTTGTCACAGCAATCCATTAGATGCGTTTTCATTTTATAAGAGATGATTTTATCACATGGAAAATAAAAAATTCATTATTGCAAGTTGGACGCATATTATGCTAACCATCATTTAAAATTTAGGCAGTTGTTGGATGATCTTTGCTCTTATGACCAAAGTTAGTTTTTAATAGGCATATTCCCACGTTTACATGACATTATTTTGTGGTACAATCTCACCATTATTGAGTACTCCATTTTTAATCCAATTCTTGTGTTGAACTTTTACCTTAAAAAAGCAAGAGATAGGATTTCCTCAGAGAATTTTTACTTTATTTATTTACTTATTATTTTCTTCAGCCTAGGAAAAGTCTTATAAAAGTTTATTCGAGCCAAACTGACAATTGCGGGGAAGCAAAATCTCAACAGATTGAGAAAATGCTCTTCTGGATGGCAGTTTTGCAGCTAAATTCTATACATTACAATCAAAGGAGGAGACATAGGGACAGCTGCAAGAAATTCATTGGTGTTGGGTTAGGGAGAAGGGAGAAAACAAAATGGGGAAATCTCTAGAATTGGATAAAAAGCAAAATTGAGAGGCACACACTTCTTTTACATTGATGGGTATGGGATAGTTAATAATCAACATTTACAGCTTATAGAGATACTCCTCAGGGGAATTTCAGGGGTGGACCCTAGCAGGAAAAACCTAGACGTCTTTATACAAGTCCCAGGGAACAAAACGATTCAAGTTTGCACAGATGGCCTGCGTAGTGGGTGTACGGTCTTTAACATTTTTATTCCTTAAAAGGGGAAAACAGTTTGGTTTAATCTGAGAAATCTTTCTGCATCAGAATTTTTGTTTTACTTTATTACTCTTAAGTTCAGCATAGCTCCTAAACCAGTTCCTTTTGCCTGCTTCTTTAGGTACACACGTGAAATTTCTGAGCCCCAAACTGCTAACGTTCTTTAGGTCTATCTCCAAAAACCTTCGTTCGTTTCTAAGGTCCAGCCCCTCCTGCTTTTTTCCCCCATAGATTTCTACTCCTTGCTTCCTCTATTGCTTTCTAGCAGCCGGGCTCAAACTTTGGTTTCTGGTAGTTACTCTGTCTTCCCTCTTTCTCTTCACCCATGCGTCCCTCAAGCAGGTCGGCTGTCCGGCCCAGCACCCTGCTTTCTTGACTCAAACACCCCTCTCCTTCCTGCCCCAGGCTGTCAGATGGACAGGCAAGGGTTAAGTGCGCTCGCCGCTCAGGCTCTGGGAACCACCAGACGGCTTTGGAGCGGCCTCTGGAATAACCTGGGCTTTCCTCAATCTTTTAATAGAACATCCGCCACGAAAAAAGTGGTTTCAGTTCAGGGTTAATAACAAGTCCCCTTCCACCCTCCAAACCAACAACCCGTTCCCCCACAACCCGTTGTTTTTTAAAGTTGTTTTTCAAAGTTAATGAGTTTCAAGTTTCACAATGACTTTCCTCTTCCCTCAACGCGTTGCTGAGGAAACCCCCTTGGGGGTGCCCCCCTCCCCTATCCCCACCCCCGTTCGGCTCGGGCGGGGGGCGGGGCTGGGAGACCCCATGACGTCACCGGGCCGGCCCACATCCTGCTTTAGAAAGTGTAGGGAAGGTAAAGGGAAACTACTACCCCGCCCGTCCCCGCTCCTCCTCTAGAACCAACCGGCCCCCAACTGCGCGACCCGGCTAGGTCTTCCCGGGACCGCGTGACCGGCCAGGCCCGCCCCTCCGCCGCTGCGGGGCGCCGGCCCCGGAGCCAGCGCGACCCCGGACTCCCGCCCCCTGTGTCCCTAGCCCAGCCCCTCCCCCCTCAAGCGCGCTGCTGCCACCTCCTGCCCCGCCTTCTGGTCCCCGTGGCGGCCCGCTGGGGCGGAGCCGCGGGCCGGCGATGGGGTGAGACGCGTTCTCGGGCCCGCCCCGCCGGGGAGACCCAGGGTTCCGGGCTCCGTGCGAGCCCAAAGCGGAGCAGCCACCCTACCCCTATCCCACGGCTGGGCTGGCGGCCACGCCTGTCCTGCTGGGCCTCCGCGCCCGGGGTGACCTGCCTTACCCCGCGGAGCTACCGCCTCAGTCCCCACCAGGGGACGCCCCCTCCTCCGGTAGCCTGTCGCAGCCGAAGGCCTCCCCGCTCCCGCCCCCGGGGATCCCCTGCTGCCCCGCCCACCCGCGGGAAAGCCTAGGACCTTCACCCTCCCTCCCCCGTGCCGCCCGGTCCGCGCTCCTCCCGTCGCCCCTAAAGACGCTAAACGTGCCCTACTCTGTCCCGGGGAGAGGTAAAACCCGCACCCGCCTTCCTCGCCCCGGGTCCCACGGTCTCAGGGGGTCGCCCGCCCCGTCTCGCCTCGTCGCGGTGCGCGCACCGGGCCTCGCCGCCAGGCCCCCCCCTTTCCCGGACGCTTCTTCCCGGCGGTGGTCTTGTCGCGGCCGGGGGCGTCAGCGAGCGCGCCAGTCTCCACCGCCAAGCGTCTGCGGCCCCCGCCCGCGCTCTCTGAGCTTTCCCCCCGGACCCCTGGCCGGCCCCCCTGTTTAATATTTCAGTGCTGGGTGGTGTGAGTGCCAGTCGCCGGCCTTTAGTGTGGCTGCTGCTGGGGCGTCGGTGGCGGCGGGGAGGGGGGACGGAGTCGGGGGCCAGGAGCAGCCGCAGGAGGAGGTTATGTTTGTGTTTGGGGTTGTCAAGTGAAGGAAGGCTCCCTGGCGCCGCCGCCGCCGCCGCCGCGCGGGGGTCGTGGAGATTCCGAGCTGCGGCGCCGCCATCAACAGCGCAGCTCCTGGGCCGGCTGCAGACGCAGCCGCTCCGCCGGGCGTCCTGGCAGCAGGTTCGGCGCGGGCTCCGCGGCGGAGGCGCTGCAGTGGGGAGGGCGGCGGGGTGCAGTGGGGTGGGCAGGACCACTTCCCCCTCCGCGGGCGGGGGGCGTGCGGGAGCGCGTGTGTGTATGCGTGTGTGTGCAACCGCCGACCTTGCAGAGGGGATGGCAGCGTGCGGGAGACGCTTGCCACTTCTGGGCGCCCTCGCCGCGTGCGAGCGGCCCGAGCTGAGGTCCAGCGAGATGAGCAGGTACGGAGGGACCCAGCCTTCCCAGCCTTGTTCCAGCAGCAGACGCATTTTGCAAGAGGGTGGGGGGTGAGGGAGACCAGGCCTCGGCTTCCCAACCTCACGGCTTTGTGGCTTTCTTTTCCTTTCGTTCTTTGCCCTAAGTGCCTGTTTACTCCCAACCACCTGGGTAGTTTCTTTCCGGGTTGGGAGTACTCGCCTGCAGCAGTCGGGAAGAGGGCGGTGGGTTTAGGCGCCGGTCGCATTAGGCTCCCTTTGGGGTCAGACTGGGGAAGGAGTTGCTGCTGGAGGGAGGGGGCGCTGGTGGAGCTGGCGGCGAGGAGGAGTCTCGGGGTGGCCGTGCCGGCCTCCTCTAGTCGTCCTCCTGCTCTCCTCATCCACTCCAGGCGCCTTCCAGAGCTACCACTTCCATCCCCCTACCCCTCCTCCTGGCGTTCGAAGTGCTTTGTTCAGTGCAGCGTTGCAGAGGGGTTTTCCCAGGCTCCGCCCTCCACATTCATTCATGGTTTTTCTCCTTGCAACTGTCTTTACGCTTTTTGATCCTGTCATGTTTTTGCTCCATGTGGTATTTATTTCTTTCCTATAGAGGAATGATTTATCACTCGTTGTGGTCGCTACTGTGCTCCTGAATCTTTGAAAATATCCACTGCGCCCTTCACCAGGATTTAAACATGGGGTGGACAGCTAGGGACAGTGGGTAGGCAGTGAATGGGGTAGCAGAAAGCGGTTAGTGATTGGGAATTTGCATATTTTACATTTTGTGCTCCTGGTCTTACGGGAATCACGTGACTGCTACAGTAGGAGTTCACGCTTTAAAAACTTCCAAATATCGTGACCTTTTAAAAGCTTTAAGTTTAACAAGGAATGTGTTTAAATGTACAATTTATTTGGTCCTGATGTCTAAATTTTCTATTGAATCAGAAGCTTAATGAATTGTATGGTGGATGTCATTACTGCAGGGAGTTGAGGAACCATATCTTTTAGAGATCATTTAGCACAGTGCTAGGTGAAATACATACATAGTATTGGATCATCGTATTTCATATTCTTCTCCGTGCATAAAAAAACTGCAAATTTTTTTGTCAGTACCCACCGTTAGCCATGTCAGGGATAAGATACTGAAGTTAATTGTAGCCTTCTATTCTGTTACAATGAAACTATGAATTTCTAAAACCATATCCTGGGATATTAAAGATCGTCTTTCTCATATAGGGTTTCTTAAGGACAATTAATATTTGAATATTTTTGTGTGTCAGGCAGGGGCGTATTGTTTAGTCCTTACACCCCATGAGGTGGATACTATTCCCTAGTTTTACAGCTGGGACATCTCGCCTTTGGGGAGGTTAAGTACCTTGAAAAAAACCATAGTAAAGGGTAAAGCCTGGCTATGAACCTAGTCTGGTTTGACACCAAAATATATAGTCATGAGTTGTGCTACACAGCCTTTTTAGTAAAACCCGGACAATAGATGTTATTTACACTGAGGGGAAACAGGCACTGAGAGCAACCAAGTTACATGGTGCCACTTTCCTTAGTTGCTGATTATGGACACATTAGTTAACCTTTCACTGGCTTAATTTTCTTATCTATAAAATGGATAAATGATAGCTACCTTACCAGTTATTAGGATTAAATAATGTGCAGAAAGCATGTAGGCACACAGTAGGTGCTCGGTAAGTGTTCTCTTGTTTCTCTTAGAGTACCAGATACAGCAGAAGTTTTAAGCAAAGCATTCCTACTCCATTTTTTTTTTTTTTTTTTTGGTGAAAAACATTTTGTGTTTAACATCATAATACTAAAGCTTTGCTTAGCCACATTGCAGGAAGTTAAAAGTAAAATTTTTAGTACCATGCAAGAGCAGGCCAAGAGCTGATTTGGGGAGAGAGATGATTGTTTTTAGATTATTGCTCTCTTGTATGTTGTCATGTTTTTGCTCCATGTGATGTTTCTTTCCTGTAAAGGAAAGATCATTGTTTTTAAAATGTCTAAGTCAGGACAGACTAGCTTATGCTGTCATAAAAATAACCCCAAACTTCAGTGACTTGAAACAACAAAGGTCTCTCTTTTGTTTATGCCACCTGATCATGTTGGGTTAGTGGGAGTCAGCTCTGTGATGTCAGATGCACTGTATAGAAGAGGTGACTGTTCCATGGCAGAGGGAAAGGAGCTCTGGAGGAACTTGCTTCTACAACTAAATGCTTCAGTCTGGAAGTGACACATGTCTCTTCCATTCACAAGTCATTAGCCCGAACTGGTCACACATTTTAGCTAAACACAGGGAGGCAGAAAGTACAGTCCTACTGTGAGCCTAGAAGGGAAAACTGGAATGATGGGGAGCATCTACTATAGTAACTACATGCATTAACTCAGTGAAATAAGATGAATGAGACATGATCCCTGTCCCCAAAGACTTTATGAATGGGCAGACATGTTCTATATACAGCATGGTTCTTTTATAGCCTGATGCTGTACTTCAGTTGTACCTGGTAATGTTACTTTAAAACACAATTCAGTGATTTTTTTCACTCTTTTGATAAAGGTAAAGTGTTTTTTTTCTTTTCTGTTTTCTTAATGAGAAAGCCCAGATATTGCTAAAATTACATGTCCTGTGTTTAGTTAAAAGTTAGTAAATAATCTTTTACAGCAGTCTCCAGCTTGGTTACTTCTGTTGTTGAGTTTAGATCAGTGTTGTATTCAGCTATTACCTTTGAAGTATCTTTTTTCTTTGATGGTAGTCAAATGTGATTTTTATTTCTTTTTCAGCACATGGATTAATTGATGGACATTAAGTTTATGGAGCTATCTGTTTGTGACCTGCTCTTCCTACAGTTTCTAAGAAGAAGAAGGGGTCCTTGAATCAAAGAAGATGCCTCGAACTAAACAGATTCATCCCAGAAATCTAAGAGGTGAGACTGTGTTAAAGAAAAGTCAGGTTGACAGTAAATCTTATAATAAGCTATCTATTTGGTGACAGGAATGGCAGTTTATTAGATGCTGACCTTGTTCCAAGGTGAGCTCCAGGGATGCTGGTTCCATTTTCCTCGTTTACTTCCACTTGCCTTGCACAATTCTTGTCTCTTAGGAGATGCTTAATAAATACCCATTGAATGAATTAATTGAATTTAACAAAATTACAATGCCTTCTTAACCATTAGATGTTGGTATTAAAGTCTTAGATTTACTCTCTCTTAACAGGAACCATATTTGGATTGAGGAATTTGAAATGAGTGGTTGGATATTTTTTGCCAACTGGATCACTGTGGCTTTTTTACCCCTCCCCCATTCTTCTTTTGAGATTTGTTTTTGTACTACTCTATACATTAGAGTAACAAGAAGTGAAGACAGTTGTAGTTGACACTATCTCAGACCACTATTTGCAGAACTTGGAATTAAACTGACTATTTTTTATGAGGAAGCAATTGGTCAAAAATATGTATATAATACACATTTTATACAAAGACACAAAAATGAGTGCTTCTCCTTACCTGTGAAGAAATATTTTAATATTAGAAAAGTAAGAATATTTTAGCTTGTTTTTTAAGAAGATTTCTATTCAAATATGTTTTATCAGCTGGGAATAGCAATTATCTATTATATTTAATTTTAATGGGTAAGAGTGTAGCAGCGTTAAGCAATGGACTCTTAAAGTAAATAATTCCAAATTGTGTGAAGTGTCTTATGAAATATTTACTATTATAGAAAAAAATTCTCAAGCACATGCAAGTTAAAAAAAAATGACAAAATCAAACAGATGAATTGAAAATGTTCCTTGGTGAAATAAATTAGGCCAGTCACCATAAAGTGATAAATGAAAATGTGGTCAGTTCTGTGATCTGCTTAAATCTGGAAATAGTACCGTGTCCTGGCTAAAGGAGTACTAGAGCTCTCTGGGCTGCCTTAGCTTAAGTTCAAATTGATGGATTGTAGTACCAGTGTTTAATGAGGTGAAGATTTATACAGAGAACATTAAGAGTTGTGTGTTGAAGTCTGATTTTTCAGAGTCATATAAAATTGCCCAGGTTTTTGCCTATCTCCCTTAGTAGAATCTGAGCTCCAGAAAGTAGGGAATTTTCCTCATTCATGACTGTAGGCAGACCCTCCGCACCCACAGATTACGGCTAAAGGGTTCATTTGGAGACCTGGGCCAACTTTTATAATTTACCTGCCCAGAGACAGTGCCCTGTTCCAATATATGCAAAGGCACTCTGGGGGCTCGTGGGTGCTCTGGCTCAGCACAGTTCCTGGCAGCTAATAGGAGCCCAAATATTTATTGAAGGAATTTGAAGGAACGAGTATATGATTGATCAGGAGTATTACTTACTAGGTTGTAAGTATTACTGTAATTTTTCAGACCATAAGATGCACCTAGGTTTTAGAGGAGGAAAATAGGAAACAAATTTTGAAGCAAAAAATGTGGTAAAATATTTAATAACATAAATAACATAATATTTCACCAATGTAAATGTAAATAGAACTCAACAGCAGCATTAACAACCATTATTCCCCCCAAATGGGGTGGAGTGGGGTTGGTGCATCTTATAGTCCGAAAATATGGGTAAATATTTTTTATATTTAAAAATACATATAGTTGACCCCTGAACAACTTGTATTTGAATAGTGCAGGTGTACTTATTTGCAGAGGATTTTTTTTTTCAATAAATACAGTAAATTTTCTCAGGATTTTCTTAACATTTCTGTAGCTTGCTTTATTATAAGACTACAGTATGTAGTACATATAACATACAAAATGTATTAGTTGACTGTCCATGTTATCAGTAAGGCTTCTGTCAACAAATAGTAGGCTATTAGTGGTTAAGTTTTTGAGGAGTCAAAAGTTATTTGTGGAGTTTTGACTTGGGGCGGGGGCGGGTGCCCCTAACCTCTGCTTTGTTCAGTGGTCAACTGTACTTTATAATTTAAATTACATGACTGTCCTGAGAAATGCATATTTTTAGACTGTAGACTCTTTTCTGTATCAAATGAGTGTTCAACTCAATAGATATTAGTGCAACAGCTTCATGTGCCACTGTTTTAAGTGGTAGGGGTAAAATGGTCATCAGACATGGGCCCTGAAAGGCCTATGGAAGGAATTGAGGAGGGGCGATGGGTAACCATATAACTGTGCTACTGCAGTGAGTGATCAGAGATATGACTCAGAGATGGGGGATCACATTTTGTCCTGATTGTGGGTGGCCAGTTTGGAATGGGGCAGGATGGTGATTTAGGGAAGGAAGACTATCATCTGAACTGGGTTCTTAAGGCTGAGAAATATCCAAGAAGCTGACAAGGCAGGTTGAGTGCATTTCATCCTAGGGTAGAAGCCATGACGTAATTTGGGAAATCCAAGCTACTCTTAAGTTATTCTCCATTACTAGTGCATAAGAAGTTTTATTCAGGGGAGAGAGGAAGGAGGGAGAGGTAGGAGATTGGTGTGGAAGAATTAGGAGAAATCAGGTTGTGAAGGTTCATCAGATCAGAGCCTAAATTTAGTATGTGCAGTTAAAAGTTTTAAGAGTAAAATAAACTTGCTTATTTTCTGAAATTATATTGTTTTTAAAGTTTTCTGAGAGAACTTGAAATAAATTGAATCCCAGCCCTTTAACGAGAGTTTAGAAAGTTGCTTGACTAGAGCAGTTATGAATTCTCAGCCCACTGAATGTTGGGGGAAGGGATGAAAAGGGGAGAAGAAAATAGCAGAGGGGGGAAAAACTCAGAGAAGTGATATCTTCTTTGGCAGAAACAACTCCCACACAGAGTAAGGAAACAGTGGAAATGGAAAGGGGAAAGGAGAGACATTCCAGAATGAAGATACTCAGAGAAGAGATCAAAGTAGATCAGCACAAAACAACCTACTAAAACCATGTTGGGGGACCTGCAGCCTCTCCAGGCCCAGGGGTGGGGTCACTCTGACTTGAGGGTGGGAGGACTTCATGGTAGAGGTGGTATCTGAACCAGGTAGTTAGCTTACTCAGCAGAGGAGAATGATGGAAAGCTGTTTCAGTTAGAAAAATGGACAAAACAAAGGGAAGAAGTGCAAAGGTGTGACACTAAAAATTTCTGCTCCCTTCTAAAAATGGGTTTGAGGACTCTCCCTAGACAGTTCAGTGGTTAAAGCAAGGGAAACATTAGCTACTTAAATGAATTTTTCAGCATTTATTTTATATCTCACTGTGACAGTTGGAATACCATGTTTGTTTTGTTTTACTGGTGCCCCACTGCTGTGGCTTGCAGAAGACCTAGCTCATAAAGTGAGCTATGAAACGGGGAGAGAGGAAACCAGAATACCAGAAAGGGAGTCAGTCACAGCCCAGCTTGCTGTGCTGAGTGCATTGCTCACACTGCTTGTGCGGTCGCTCGGGGTATTCACTTAGCATGTGGCCTCTTTTTTATGTTTCCTTGGAAAAGAGTCTCTGACGTATTTGTCTTGTGTTTGTTAATTAGGTCAATAATAGAAGATTTATACTTTCAAAAAAAAATCTCAGGTTATGTATTTATTATGCTTCAGTGGTAGTTTCAGTTCTAAAATACAATTTTTCTTTGACTTATTCTTGGTTCATCAGCTGGGTTTGGTAAAGACCCGTAGATATGCAAAGGCATGGATAAACATAATGTAACTTTCTGGAATATGGATTATACTTTAGGAGGAATATGTATGTGTGTGTATTTGCATATGAAAGCATTATGCAAGTTAAAAAGTACATTATAGGCATCTATCATGGAGGAGCATAAAGAGTGTGCATGAATTTAAAATTCCACATGCCTAAACTATGCTCCCATGGGGAGATGGAGTTTATATTTCTGATGTTAGAGGTTCTTTAGTGGAAAAGTATGAGAAGAACTGCTATGTTAAGGGCGAGCATGAATTTGGAACATAAATGACATAGAGTTAAACTTGATGGGTAATCTGTTCAGTTTGTAGTAGCGCGGTTTGTGAATTCTAGTGTCTTTACCCTCAGCCATATATAAACCAGACAGAACCTTTGTCTTTGGTGATGCAGGTGGGTAGAGTTTAACACTTACATATCCTTTGTGAGGTTGAGTAAGAATTTCGGAAGAACATGAGACAAGCACTTGGTGTTCAGAAGAAAGACTGTGCATGTTGTCCTAGGTCTCCTGGACACTGTGGCAAACTCCAGGGGTGGAGAGCACCAGTGTGTGCTTGTGATGTAGTAGCAGCAGGGTCAGCAGCACCCTCCCTAGCAGTCACTCCTTACTGATTATATCCACTGCCTTCCAGGTCTTTGTGTGTACTCTTTAATAGAATGGAGGAGCTGGGGACTTGCAGGGACTCCATGTCACCCCCCTGAAGATAAAGGGCTGTTTCAGTGCTGTGCCAGCCATCATTGTGAATGTGTTTCAAAACTTTGGGGGGAAAGAAAGAAAATAGATGTTAACCTGTATTAGTTGAATTTGGGCCTAGGGTTTCAAGGATTCATCGACTTTAAGATTGGAAATTGGTGTAGAAAATACTAAGTATTAACCTTTTGAAAAACATATTTTGAGAATTTGATATCGTTGTTTTTCATTTTTGTTGGTTGAGTGCATTTAGCTCTGAACACACTGCAGAAAATAATAAAAAAATAAAGAGCTCATTTCCTCCCACTGAGAGACAGTTTTGTTACAATGTGAGAAGTTAGAACGGTGATCAGAGCATAGCCCATATCCACACAAGGGGTCTGTGGGAGCCCATCGCCTTACAAGATAAAGTCCGAAATCCTGATTTTGGCTAAGACATACTTTCCACAGTTTGGCGTTCATGTTCTGCAGTCTGTCTGATGAAAAATCATTGCCATTTCAGGAGCTCAGCCTGCAAATCCAGCATTTCTGTGCTTTCTCATCTTTCTGGAAAGTTTCTTTCCGCCTTTCCATTTCCACTCCATTTTCTTACTCTGTGTGGAAGTTGTCTTTGCCAAAGATTTCAGTTCTTGAGTTTTTTTCCCCTTGACTATTCTCTTTCCCCTTTCATTCCCTCCCCCAATACAGTGGGCCTCCATTGCTTGTGTCTGTGCTGTGGGTGCCTTACTCTTCTTTTGATATTGATTGCATCATAATTATTCTCCTACAGGTCTTTCATCTTATCTGGATATAAATTATATGTCTAAAGAGCCTGTTTTAGTCATCTGTCTGTGCTCAACAAAACAATATTTATGTTAGCTCTTTAGCAAACTGGAGGGTTAAAGATGTTTTGGTCTTCATGAAATTTGCTTACATTTGGAACCTTGAAGAGCAAATGCTTCTTCCAATAATTGGTAGCCTCTGATTGATAAACCTGTTATAATGCAACATTTTAATTGAACAGATAAACTAAGTACAGTAAGTCCTCACTCAACCCCCTCAGAAGGTTGTGCAACTTTAAGCAAAACTGTGTATAATGAAAGTGATTTTACCGTAGGCTAATTGATATAAAGAAGAGTTAGGTTCCTACAGCATCTTATGAGTTGTAATGAAACAACTTTGAACCAAATGAGGCTATTCGAGGATATGCTGCAGTTATTACTAACTTTGTCTTATGGGAGATTTTGCCATCAGATTCCTAGAGTTTACCTTTTCAGTATGTTAATTGATATAGTAATGGTCAAGTGTTTGGCTTCTGGCTACTAGGGACTAGCTGTGTGGCCTTACTCAAGCTGGATTGCTGATTTCCTTGTCTGTAAATTAGAGATAATACTTAAAGATTAGAAAACAGGGCAAGTGTAAGCATTTGGTGCAAAGCCTGACTCTCAAGTAAACACTCAATACAGAGTTGTCACTTTCTATGAAAAACTGGCTATGTCAAACTCTGGGGTTGCATATGCTTTGTAAACAGAGGATGCGGGGAATACCTATATATCAACAAAATATTTACCTGCATTTTGATGCTGCATAAAGTGCTCAGCACTGATTACTGATATGTCTCCTTCTTTTCCTGATTACTCAAGGATTGGGTTTGGAAGAGCGGTCAGTGCAGAAAATAATTTGGGAAGGAAAACTGACCCGCTGTGCTGCCTTCTTATTTGTCCACCTGAACTCATTCAAACCTTGCTTCATTTTTTTTTAAACAGTAAATGAAGTTAAACATAATGTTCTGTCTGTATCTACTTCTGGAAAGTGATTGAGAGGTCTTTTTTATTATCATTGAACTGTTTTTAAAAATGTCAGCGTCACAGTCATGTGGGGTTGAAATGAAGTGCTCTAGTCATCACTGTTCTTTTTTTCTTAAATATATTTTATTGCTATACTATTGATGCTATTACAGTTGTCCTATTTTTTCTCCTCTCTGTCCCCTCTGTCCTGTACCTCCATTGCCTCCAGCATCCCCCCAACTTAGTTCATGTCCATGGGTCGAACATATAAGTTCTTTGGCTTTTCCATTTCCTATACTATTCTTAACCTCCCCCTATTTTGTAGGTACCAGTTGTGTTTCTTATTCCCTGTACCTTTTCCCCCATTCTTCCCTCTTCCCCTCCCCACTGATAGCCCTCCATATGTTGTTCTTTAGGTTATGAGATGGTACCTTCTGTCAATCCCCTGCTCCCCTCCTCTGTGAAGACCAGAGAAATCCATCTGGGTTTTCAGAATTAATCTGATTAATAAAAATATCTTTACTTGCTAGCAATGTAAGGCCCACTCCAGTGATTATTTTATAAAACCATCTATGATGAACGAAGTTTTTTGTTTTTTTTTTTTTGTTATGTGGGATTTTCTTCTGAGTTTATGAGTAAAGAAGGTTTGATTTTGATGATTTTCAGATAGAACTCCAGCTGTTTATGCATTATTTTTTACATTTGAATGTTAGGTCTGCAGTTTTAAGCCCACAGTCTTGAGATTTGAGAAATCAGAAATGTTGTAGAAAGAACTCTATGGCTTATTAAAAAAATTGTACATAACTGTAGCTAGAAAGGAAATAAGCAATAACTTAAAAATGGTTTGATGATGTAGGTAAAAAAGCAATTTGAAGTTATTAGGAGCTATCATGTAAGCAGCTGATAGATTATTCAGTTTGACTAGGATAAAAATAGGAGGAAAAAATTTAATATAACAAGCCTCCTTTTTTTTCAGATAATTATTTTTCAGTTCATGTTGGGAGCTTATTTGATACTTTTTGAATGCTTATTAACCAATTGCTTTTTTCTTTCTAATAGCAAATACAAAATGTAATAATACAATTAATTAGAGCAATGATTTTATTTTAGAACATCTTTGCACAAAATATGTTCTGATGAGGTATAATTTTATCTCACCATAGAGTAGAAAAAAGCATAATGTGCATAAAATCTCTCATCATAATACATATAATTTTTAAGCTCCAAATTTAGAACATAATGTAATTTGACCAGTCTGGGTTAAAGTTGATTCTTGTGTTATCTGTAAAAACATTTTATGAATAAAGTAAGTGCCTTATATTTTCATTCACATATTTAATCTTTTAAAACATTTTAATAGTATTCTTTTGCATGTCAGTAATCTGCCCATTACAGATGATGCTCAGATGTTCTTAAAAGCACTTGATGTTTGTAATACTGTTAGCCATTATTCTGTATTCACTGTAGCACAGAAACTGTTAATCAGATAGGGTCCTTTCCTTTTAATATTCAAGTGGGTCATTCAGAAGGAACGTCTTGACCATTAGGTTTCAGCTTATACATGGTGCAGCATTGTATTAATGTTGACTTTTTTTCAATTTTAAAATGAAAAGTTTTCAGAAGGTTCTTAGAAATTTTCCATGATGAATTTTATTCTAGAAAATATTCTAAGGCTATGCAGCCATGCAAATATATTTTAAAAAGATAAAAGAGTAACAAAGTAGTTGGCTACAATGTAATTAGAATAACAGTCACTAAGTGTGAAACTGCTTTCTTGATGCAAAGCTTGATTTTTATGGTACTTATGTGTCTACATATATAAAATACTCCTGGGTGCCTATATGATTAGAGTATGAATTTACTCAAATATATATTTTGCATTTTGAAGTGTGCTTTTTATGTGCTTACCTTCCAGTTCTTTCAGATTGACCCTTGAAGAAAAAGATGAGATCATCATACAACTGCTTAAGAGTTACAGTATTCAAATAAACGTAGATTAAACATAAAATTGCAGCAGTGTTTGAAAGTTTAAATAAAAATGAACTGAACTGATACACAGGTAGTTAAACAATTCCAGTGTACCAGAGAGTTTTCTCTTATGGTGCTAGTTTCTTACATGCCTCTCCAAGAGAATCATCCAGATTTTACAGCTGGGAAGGATAGACCTTAGAGGTCATTTAGTTCATTTTATAGATGAGAAAGTTAACCAGAGATGTTCAGGTGAATTGACTTTGAGCAACTTTATTTGTATCTTGTTTGACATGGTGTTTATGGAGGGGTCTTTAGAATTTTATTTTCAATCATATTGTTTTCCGTAGTTTGGTGTCTTGTGGGCTGGTTGCAAGAGGAAGGTTGTGTTGCATTATTTTTATGGTGGTGAAAAGAGCTAAACTGTTCACAGGTGTGTGTTTTAGGCAATATTCAAAGTGGGTTTTTTTTTTTTTTTGTATGTTTGCTCATTTAATCCTAAAAACCATGTGAGGTAGGAACTGTTATTGACCTGATTTTATAGACATGGGCATGAGGCACGGGGAGGTTGCAGATTATCTGTCCATCCAGAGTCCCAGAGCTAGGTATCTCTAGTGTCTTTGCTTTTAACTCTCAAGCTTATACTTGTTGATGTTGCTAGTAGAAAGAACTGCTCTGATTCCTAAGTGCCTGGAAATGCTTTCCATCCCACTTATAAAATAAAGCTTGTCAAGTGTAGCACATATGAACTGAGATTACTCAGGAGGTCAGAATTTGAAGGACCCCCCCGAACCCTGCCCAGCCATGTTCTTAATTGTTGGAAATCCATTTCAGATGTGCATTACTGTAACTTGGATTTGTGATTGCAGACCATTGAAGGAATTTCCAAGCTCTTCAAAAGAGAAAGTTAGTTCTACTGTGTTTGCTTATGTGGCTTACTTAGTACTATGTAATGTAAAGTAGAGATGTTTTGTTTAAAGTGGAAAATGGCAGTATTTAAATGGGAACCTCAGCATAACTGTTGAAACTTTGGACATAAAGATTTCAGAACTATTTCTGGGAAAACTGATATAAAAACATTAAAACTCTAAGTTAAAATGAGGATGGGTGGGGTACAGGGCCATGGTGGGGTGAAAATGGAGACAGCTGTACTTGAGCAACAATAAAAATTTAAAAAAATCTAAATAAAATATAGAAGGAAACATTTCATAATTTTCCTCATACAGTAAGTACAGAAGAATATAGAAAAAGTACTATTTTAGGTATATGTGGACTCTTGCAGATTTCAGATGTAGATAAAGGGCAAGTGAACCACTTTTAAGGGATCAGGGTTAGGATATTTTATGCCTTCTATTTTAATTCTGTGAACAATGAGCATACTAGTGTATATGCTTAAAAATAAAACTTTATTCCTGCCTCCTAAGAGTTTTTACATCTCCAAACACATGAAAAAGATATAAGTGCAATATTAAGCAACAAATATATACTTTTATATTAATATAGTTCATGCAGTATGGATTTCTCAAAGGGAACATTGAGCAAAAAAAATCTGGGTGGGATAAAAGCAATCAGAAAGTACATAGAGGTATTAATGTTTTCTCAGTGAAAACCTGTATGAGACAAAGTTTTGAGATGGGTTTTTAAGGAAAGGATAGATGGCAGAGAAAATAAGGTGTTCTGAGACTTTGGCAGAAGAAAGAATGGGAGGTGGGGATTCTATATAGAAGTGGTTATTGGTCTGCTTTGCTTGATTAGAGTGGATTTCTCATGGACCTTGAGACTAAGAAAAAAGAGGAAAGGAAACTTAATATTTGATATGTAGACATTTTATTTATGACAAATATTAAACTACCAAGTTGAATTCCTTTACTAAGCTGAGTATAGCCAGAAGATATGTTAGAGGCTGGGACAATGTTACAATAATTTGAAATTAACAACCAAACAACCTTCCCAGGGAGGACTTTTAGAGCAGTGAAACTACTCTGAAACTCTAGTGGGGGGTAGATGCCATTATACATTTGTCCAAACCCATAGAATGTGCACCACCAGGAGTGAACCATACTGTAAACTGTGCACTTTGGATGATGATGACATTCGATGTATGTTCATCACTTGTAACCAGTGTACCACTCTGGTGGGAGATGGTGATAGTGGGGGAGGCCATTCATGTGTAGGGGGAGGAGATATATCTCTGTATATTCCTCTCAGTTGTGCTGTGAACATAAAACCAACCCCCAAAATTAAGTATATTAAAAAAAAACAGTAACACCTCCATGTTGAGTTGGTATGTTTTGTTGACATCTAAGAAATACAATGGTAGGTTGAAAGAATGAGGCAGTCTCTGCTCTCTTTTTTTTTTTAAGTTCAGAAAATCATCTATGCATATGAATAAAACAGCAAAAGAGGACCATGTGACCTTGAGCACATAACTGGAATTAGGTTTCTTGTTGAGAACAAGGCATGGGAGTGGGCAGGGGTTGGGGGCAGGGTTATGTTGATCTGTGATTTCCTTTTTAACTTTAATATCTATTATTCTGGGCAAGAGCAAGAAACTACAGTCTACTGGTTGAATCCAATCTTCCTCATCTCTGTAAAAAACAATTTGTTGGAATGCAGCCATACCCATCATTTACATGTTGTCTCTGCCTGCTTTGGTGCCACGCGCTGTAGAGGCAGAGTTGAGTAGTAGTTGCAACTGACTCGCAAAGCCTAGAATATTAACTTTCTAACTCTTTACTGAAAGTTTGCTGGCCTGTGTCTAGGAATAGAGGGGAACTGGAGTATTTATTTAGAAATGCCTTTATGTTTGGGAATAAGGAAGAGTGTTTCATCTTTTCTGTAGAGAATACTGTAGGAATGAATGAATAGGGGAACCTAGAGCTACTGCTTTTGTATTTGAGGGTCTCGTGCCTGCCATGCATGACAAGGGAATTCACATTTGTTTGGGAAGCCGACCCTTTTCTTGTGGTTCTAAGGTGAAGAGAGAGATTTAGAGGTTGAGTTGGTTTCTCCAGAAAAATTCACTTGTTCTTGATGTTCTGATTCAAGGGTTGTGGGTCCCCACCCAAAGGCCTATGTTGTCAGGGAGCTTGCTGTTTGAGATAGAATACTGTCCTTTTTCTAATTGTATCATCTCCTTTAGTCACCTCTACATTGAACTCCAGTGGCAGAAAAATACTATAAGCAATGATTTACAGTGCTGTACACCAAACATCTTGTGAAGGATTGTTCCAGGAAAACGGAGCCATCTTTGAGAGGAGTGCCTTCTGAACAATGCTCCCTGAGAGGCAGCCCTGCTTCTGTGAGTGGGGTGCTGAGAATGGGGCCCCGAGAAGGGGATAGGTCCCCTGAGTGATAACTGCTGTTAACACATTAGGCATTAATTATAGTTTGTACTTAGGTTTTTGAGAATGTGATTAAATTTCTCGTGTGTCTGAATTCTCAGTATTCCCTACAATACTTTCCTTAATCTCCAAGTAATTCTTTATTGCTTGTGGTTTTGGGGTAGTGTGATGGAAGTAATTAGAAAAAAGTGATATTTTTATGTTCTAGTTTTATTTTACTTTGTTTTTTCCTTAACTTTAAATACTCTTATGTGAAGGATAGGCTTGATTGAGTTTATGGTAACTATTTGAATATTTTGAGAAATACTTTTGAAGTAATGTTGGTTCTCTACAGACACAGTGGAACATTAACTTCTTTATTTTGATATATGCCAGGTTTAGCGTGGCTCAAAAGTGGCATGAGAATCCGTAACTGTAACATGTGTTCTTTGCCAGTGAAAGGAAGAGCGTATAGTCGCCGTGCAGCGAGGTGAAAATGAAGGGCCACTTTGGCTACATCTCCCAGGTGCCTCTGTTTGGACCTCTGTGCCCCATACTCTGATGTGTTGGACACGTTGTGGAGTTAACAGCTCTGCCCCTGTCTTCTAGGAAATTTATGGTTGAAGACATAAAAATCATAATGGCTTACACATGGAAGTCCAGACAGTTGTGCTAACATTTGATGAGTGAACATAGAAGTACGGTGATAGTCAATAGTTAATGTATTTAAAGATGTCTGTGTGTGACTGCATGGGAAAAGGGTAAAATGTATTATTTGACCTTCTGTATGTTGATATGTTATTCTTTTTTTGATGGAATGAGTGCCATGCAAATGATGCATTAATATGCTTGCAGCATTCACATGAGCATCTTAGATGAGGTAGAGTTTGCATTAAGTTTGTATTTGATGGTAAGCTCTATCATGAAGGAGTGGAATGCCTTTTTAAGTCTTCAGACAGTAGTTTATTGTCTCAGTCAAGCCACTGCATAATATTTTTTTCTTACAGCTTTGTTAAGATATAATTTACATGCAATAAAATTCACCCATTACAAGTGGACAGTTCAATGATATTTATTAAAGTTACAGTGTTGTGCATTCTTTAACACAGTCCAGTTTCAGAATATTCCCATTATCCCCAGAGTTTTCCTGAGCTTGTTAGTAGTCAATCATTAACTCTAACTGCTGGCCCCAGGCTACTGCTGGTCTGCTGTCTGGATCTTTACATTTGCCTCTTCTAGATACTGGATGTAATGGGATCATACAATTTGTAGTCTTTTATGTCTGCTTCTTTCATTCAATTAGCATAGTGTTTCAGATTCATCTATATTATAGCATGTATCAGGATTTTTGTTACCTTTTATTGCTAAGTAATATTCTATTGTGTGAATGTATCACATCTGATTTATCTATTCACCAGTTGATGGATATCTGGATGGTTTTTGTGTCTGGGTTATGAATAATGTTTTAAGTCACCATGTCCAAGGCTGCGGTGAACTGGAGTGTTCCTGAATGTCACTAGGTCAGACTGGTTGTTCATGTCTGTTTCACCTGATATGAGATTCCAGCTCTCTCAGGGTTGCTGTTTGCATGGCATATCTTTCCCTACCCTTTTACTCTGAAAATACGGTTCGCCTCCTGTGGACAGCGTGTTGTTGAAATAGGTCTTTTATCCAGTCTGACAGTTTGTCCTTTCAGTGGGGTGTTTATTCCTTTCACATTAGTGTAATTGTTGTTGTTGTTGGTTCTGTGTCTAACATTTTGTTATTTCTATTTTAAATTTTTAAAAAATTAATTTTTATTACATTTATTGGGGTGACATTGGTTAATAAGATCACGTAGGTTTCAAGTATACATTTCTGTGACACATGTTCTGCATATTGCGTTGTGTGCCTACCACGTAAAGGCAAGTCATCTCTCATTACCATACATTTGTCCCCCTTGCCTTTTACTGTCCCCCCACCATCTTCATGTGACTGTGACTTTCAGTTTTATTTTCCACATATGAGTGAAATCATCATGGTTTTTAGCTTTTTTTTGACTGACTTTACTTAGCATAATAGTCTCAAGGTCCATCCATGCTGTCACGGATGGCAGTATTTCATCTTTTCTTATGGCTGAGTAGTATTCCATTGTACGTATGTACCACATCTTCCTTATCCAGTCCTCTACTGAAGGACATGGTGACGCCATATCTTGGCCACTGTGAATAACACTGCATTGAACATAGGGGCCCATTATTTTTTTGTGAGTAAATGTTTTTGAATTTTCCAGTAGACACCCAGAAGAGGGAGTGCTAGGTCATATGGTAACTTTATTCTTAGTCTTTTGAGGAACTGCCATACTGTTTTTCATAGTGGCCGTACCGGTTTACACTCCTACACCTCTCCAGCACTTATTACCTGTCTTGTTGGTAGTAGCCATTCTCACAGGTATGAGGTGGGATCCCATTGTAGTTTTGATTTGCATTTCCCTGTTAGCTAGTGAAGTCAACCATCTTTTTTCATATATCTGTTGGCCGTTTGTCTTTGAGCAGTTTGAATACTGTGTATATAGGGGTGGATTTTTTTTGTATTACCTTTTTTGAGTTTTGTCAAACTTCCTGGATATAGAGATTAGTCGTTTTGCTTTTTATCAAATTTGGGAAGTTGTAGGCCATTATTTTGGAAATGTTTTTGCCACTTCATTCTCTTCTCCCATTACAGATATGTTGCTATGCTTGAGGCTGTTTCACAGCTCGCTGAGTCTCTGTTCATTTTTCTTTGATCTTTTTTTCTCCTCTGTTCCTGAGATTGCTTAAATTCCATTGAGCTATCATCACCTGTACTGATTTTTTTCTTGTGCTAGCTCACATTTACTGTTGAACCCCTCTATTAATTTTTAAGTTTGTTTTATTGTGCTTTTCAACTCTGGAATTTCCATTTGGTTCTCTTTTTTTATAATTTATATCTCTTTATCGAGATGCTTTATTTGTTGAGTTATCATTGTCATACTTTATTTTAATGCTTTAAACATGGTTTCCTTCAGTTCTTTAAAGTTACATATTCACATAATAGCTACTTTGAAGTCTTAACCTGTTAAACCCAACATTTGCAGACACTCCAGACAGTTTCTGTTGACTGCTTTTTCCCCTGAGTTTGGGTCACACTTTCTTATTTCTGTTCATGACTCCCAAGGTTTTGTTGGTATTTTACATTAAAATAATGGAATTTAGCAATTCTAGATTCTGATTCTTGTTGCTTCTGAGTTGTTATTTGTGGTGTTATTTAGTTTAAAAACTTGCCTGGAATAAACCTGTGAAGGCTGTCTCTCCCATATTGTGTGGCTGCTGATATTTGTAATAAAGTTCGATTTTTGTTTGTATGTTTTCTTGCTGCTTTTAAGCTTCACTTCCTAGGGGTTACCCTTGAAGAAGCATAGTTTTGTGTTCCAGCAAAGTTGATCAGAGGTTAACCTCAAATCATTAAATCTTTTACTTTCTGCTGACAGGTATGTGTGGGTCTGGGGGGCACCTTCAAATTTCAGGTACTTTTCATGTCTGCCGTGGCTTTTACCTTCAGCTAGACACCCTTGCATCTTTGTGTGTGTGTGTGTAGGTGTGATTTTTGTTAGCAAGGCATGTGTAGCTGGTATGATCCCACTCTGGTGTCTGTGATGCATGTGCAGAATCTCTGGCCAACCTGAGATGTCTGTAGAGAGTTTATCAAGGGCACCATGGTTGCCTCACCTTCCACACAGAACTCTGTTAAAACTTGGCTAGTTACCTGGTTTCTTGCTTGCCCCTAACAAGACTTCAGGTCAAGTTAGCAGAGCCCCAAACCTTGGTGTTTTCTTGCTGATGGGATTGTCACTTTAAGGGACAGGGCTCCATTTCTAGTGAGCCTAGCCAGGCAGTGGCCATGAAGCCATTGGCTTTCTTAGCTCACCTCTCTCAGTTGAACTATTGCTCTGATGGAGTTGGTGGCAAGGGGTTGGAAATAGTCTCAAGCAGAAATGTCATAGGCTTGTGCTATGCTGATCTTACTTGAAGTTCAGTACTTTTCATGGAGAAACACATCTCAGTTTGCATATGGTTTTGGTTGATTTCCAGAGTGCTGAATTGCTGGTTTTTGAGTTTTGTCTAGCTTCTTAAGTTGTGTTTTAGAGAGATTTGTCAACCTCTTCTTTTTATCATTGCTGCATTTTCTCCGAAGGTGGTCTGAGCCTCCTCGGGTGGCAGGCACTGTCTTGAGCCCTGAGAACATCAAGTTGAACCATGTATTTTGACAAGCTTCTTACTTAGAACTGCTCATAGAAACCCATTATTTTGGCTGAAAATCTAGTTAGTTACTGTTTAAAAGATGCAAAGTGAAATACATGATTGTGCTTTTTTAGGATATATTGCAGCCATTATTGCTATTTTAAATCCATACTACTCGTACAACTGGTTAGTCCACTGATAGCTTTTATATATAAGCTTCTATCACCAAGAGTATAGTTTAGTTGGGTTGGGTGGGGATGTGGAAGCAAGGGCTTCGGAGTTTGGTGTTGTGGAATTGCAGTTGAATCTTGATTCTCCGACCACCTAGATCTGTCATTTACAGAAGGTTATTTAGTCCTTGTGAGTCTCTGTTTCCTCACCTTAAATTATGAATGATACCTACCTGATGACTTCCTGTGAAGAGTAAATATAACATAGTTACAATATCTGGCATGTAGCAGGCATTCAGTGAATGCTAGAGTACCTACCCAACTGGCTGTGGTTGGGAATATAATTTGGTAACTTTATCTTTGTCAGATTCTCTACTTCTTTATTTACCTAGCTCTACTTTTAAGTTTCCTCTTCCCTTTATAGAATAATATTGGTAGTTTAAATAGTAATTGAAGCATATACTATATTTTTGTCAGAGTACCATTTGGTTCAATGTTCTTTCCAGATAAATGATCCCAATATTTCCTAGTGATTTCTTTCTAAAGTCTAAATTTTATGTGCTTATAAGTGACAATGAAACTTTTTATGGCCACTTTATAATGAATGAGCTCATATTTACAGCAGGTCCTAGAATGTAGTCATTTTGTTACAATGTTGATGAGATGCTGTAGAGACTTAATTCCTGTTGATATCAATTAGCCTACAGTAACATTGGTTTTGTTGTTTATTTGAACCCGTTGAAAACTTTAAGTAAGGATTTACTGCGTCTAAGATTGTCTTAAGGGAAGATCTGTGAAGTGAAAGAAGGTAGTTCGTTGTCTCAACAATTCAGGTCATAATTGGGAAGGGTCAAAACAAGGTCTCTAGTAGAGATAGATACTTTTTTTTTAAACACTGTTTAAATCTGTATAATGGCTTGTCTCATAGAGGAGAGAACACTGGAGTAGGTTAGATTTTGTTGCTACAGCAAACTCAAATTGTGTCAGAGAGTTTTGATCATCTGCCACAGTGTTGCTTGGAATAGAGATAAAGACTTTTATAACAACTTTTTTTCTTGATCTTACTGGACCAGAGCTCACTCTTTTCAACCTCAGAAGCTCTGTCTCATGATATATATTTATTAGCCTCCTCCAAAGATATGTTTCCATCGATTTTTTTTTTTTTTTTTTTTTTAGAGAGAGAGAGAGAAGGGAGAAGGAAGGAGGGAGAGAAACAACTATGTGAGAGAGAAATATTGATTGATTTCCTCTGTATGTGCCCCAACCAGAGTTTGAACCCACAACCTAGATATGCGCCCAGACTGGGAGTCGAATGCATGGAACGGTGCTCCACTGAGCCGTGTGGCCAGGGCTGTCCCCTCATGTTTAAGTCAGTGTGGAGGAGCTGTTTAACTTTGGTTCCACTTCAGGTTTTAATGTCATTTTTGGTTTGAGAGAGGATATGATTAGACTATGGCACATCCAGATCCTCTTAATAACAATACTTTTATGTGAGTTTTAGAACTGAGAAGTTAACAGTTGCTCTTACCATTTTACTTAACTTTAGCCAAGTACCTTATGCCAGAACATTTTATAATGCTTTTTATTTAATTTTTTAAAATTAAATTTCTAGATACTGCCTCTTCTTTTTAGAAGCCTTTAACGTCTTCTCAAGAATGTGTTTGTTGTGGATACTGTGTTTATCAAGAGTAATTCTTGAAAATAAAGTACTCGATAGCTATAAATTTCACAATATTGACGTTGTAGAATCTAGGCGAATGGCGGAAATCGGGATTCAGAGTTCCTTCATTGTGAGGCGAAATCAGGAAGTTGTGGGTTACTGTGGGTGATGAGATTATGCAGACATTGTATAGTCACCTGGCACTTGGAGTTGCAGCCCTGTGCTGTCTGGAATGATGTCTGATTTAACAACTCATACATACCCTAACAAACATGATACAACCAAAGTTCCATAGTGAAATAATTGATTTTGTAAACATTAAATGGCCTTTTAGCACCTTCACTTGTTGCAAGAATGAAGTGTGGGGTTATAATATGAATGTTATTTCTATGAAAACACTGATACAACTGTGTCTCTTGAGATGGGTCTGTAGCAGGTTTATAAAAATGATTACTTTCCCCGCTTATGCTTGTAAAACCATATTTTTGGCAATGGTACCTATGATAAATTTTTAAGAAGAGTTTTATTAAATAAAGTCAGGGTTTAGACTTTTTGTTTGGGGTAGATTGGGTATTTTTTCTTGTGTGCTCAGGAAAACCATGTAAGGCCTGGTTTGACTTCTGTGGAGGACGCCAAAGGGACTCTGGCAGAAATGCCAGCCTCCAAGGCCCTGCTGTTCACTAGGAGTGGTAAGGCAAGCTCCTGACCATAACAAGTGCAGAGTGAGAAGTGCCATGGGGCGACTAGAGCTGCCGGGGGAGACTGGGAAGGGAAGTAGTGCTTTCTGGTTCAGTGGGAAAGTTACTCCAACCCCCAGGCATTCTCTTTGCTTTTTCTGAGTCCCCATTTTAGTGTATAAAACCTATACAAACACACACACACACACACACACACACACACACACACACACACACAAAATATTTCTGATTCCTTTCATTATGGGAGTCCGAAAGAGAAGAAAGGTGAATTCCATGGTGAGAGACTTGGCTAAGGAGAGTAGTTTGGACGTTTGGTGTGATTTCTCCGCTTGAGGATCGGGCCAGGGTCCATGTGGCATCTGACCTGACCTGTCACTGGAAAAGCCCTGTAAATGCAGGATCTCAGCAAAAGTATCCTGGAAAAACTCACTAGTAAGCTCAGGGGCTGGACATGTTAGATTTGGGGAAAGTAGCATTTGTGTGAACCAAGACCTTGCTACCAAATGTATGAAGAACTACTGACACCTCATGGATGTTGGTATTATTATTTTTAGCTATGTGAAATATGTAAGCCTGTATAGCAGAGTTTATCTGTGTAAGAGTACATTCAGTTCTGTGGTCTTGGCACAGATTGACCTTTGTGTTAATCTATAACAGTGAAAACTGTTCTTCGTGTTTCCATGTTATTTGAAGGATTCAGTTGGAGTGTATACAGTTGAACAGCTAAATTTTTCCAATACTATTCATATTTGTTCTATAGAATTCTGCCACTAGGACTCACTAAAGGTGAAAAAAAGTAGCATTTAAATAATTCATTATCCTTTTCAAATTTTTGTTGAATAATTTTTTCAAATTATTGTTTTAGGAAAAAATTATCATTTTCTATTCTTTTTTAATGAAATAATAATAATAGTTCAGAGAGGTGGAGTGTCAGGACCCATTGACAGATAAATCTAAATAAATCTAATCGTAGTAAAAAATTGCGTGTAGTTTATTTTACTTTTCATGTAGACTTTGTTTTGTGGTCTTGTTTGAATATCAGCAAAGTTGGTTGTTTCCAGAATCTATTTCTAATGTGAATCTTATTTTTTAACATTTATAATTTTGGAATTATTCTTACACACATTTAAAACATGTACACATAGCTAGGGAAGGAACATTTAAAAACAGTGTTGGGTCCTGGCTGATGTGGCTCAGTTGCTTGGACATTGTCCCATGAAATGGAAGGCTGAGAGTTCTGTTCCCAGTCAGGGCACATGCCTAGGTTGCCGTTTGGTTCCTGGTCAGAGCACATACAAAAGGCATCCGATCAGTGTTCCTTCTCACATCCATGTTTCTCTCTGTCTTTTTCTCCTTCTGTTCCCCTCTCTCAAAAAAAATATAAAAGAGAGAGAGAGAAAAGAAATTGAAAATAATGTTGGGATTAACTGAGTAGTTGTTTGGGGGATAAAGCACTGAAATTTCACCCTACAAATCAAAGTAAATTCTAAAGAGTAGTAGGTATATAAAAAAATCAAAATATAGGAAAAAAGTAGAAAATATACAAGAACATTCAGACTCCTGGAGAGAGATTATACTTTCAGGTTTAGAGAATTAGAATGCAGATATAAAAACGTGTCTCAGAGCTGATATACAAAGTTAATATTAAAAAAGTAGCTTAATCTAATATGTCAGAAGAAATAATAGATAAAAGAAATTATAAATGATCAAATAATATGTTGAAATACCACTGTCAGTAATAAAATGGGAACAGTGTGGAGATAATTTTTATTTACCAATGCATTTGAAACTTATTTTAGTACCCAGTTCTCCTGAGGTTGTGTGGAACAGATGTAGTCATTCGTTGTTGATGATGTGGTGGAGCTTTATACCTGAGTATTAAACCACTTTAAATAAACCTCTTTATCTAGATGCTTTACTTCTTGAAACTTATCCCAAAGAAATTATTAGAGGCAAAATAATGTTTGCTCAGAGATATTTTAGTGTTATCTTTAATAGTAAAATAGTGGAAGTGACTTGAATGCTCTTTAAATTGGAATAGCAAATTGATCCTCTATACCAACAAACTTTTAAAATGATAGTTTTTGAGATCCTGTAGAAGTACAAAAAACAATTGCTGAATGTGAAATATGGTGTAGTATAGAATATGCTCTTATGTGGTCTTTGTAGAAATGCTTTTGTTAGGGTGACAGCAATATGAGAACTTTAAATTATTTCAGACATTGATTGAGCGTTAAGTGACCCTTTAGTTTAATTCATCAGGCTGTGTTCTGAGCACTGCTCAGAGCCCAGGGTGCAGGGCTTCTTGGGTGACTATGTGATGGTGCCGATGGACACATACGTGGCTAACATCATTTTAGAAGAGTGGCTCTTCAGAGAAGAGCATGTGTGAGTTGGGTCTTGGAGAATGACTAGGAGTTGGCTGGATCATCTGGGAAGATCATTTGAGCAGAATTGACAGTGTGAATAAAAGCATGATGTCTGAGTCATGGGAGATGTGTATAGTTTACAAGCATCTTCTTATTTCCAAGGTTAATTTAATAGTGAGGAGTGGTGTAGGGGCACAGAGTAGATGGGGTGGGTGTGCATGTCATTGGAAGGATGGAAAAAGACTGCCTCATTTTCATCTCACTCAGCTTTTCTTCTTTCAGAGTACTGTAAGTACATTATTTGCTTGGTTAGTTGTGCTCCATTCTCACAGTTGTTGAACATTTCTGGTGGTTCAACAACTTTGAAGTGCACAGAACTAAAACATACTTGTCTGTGTAAATTTCTTTGTGTATTTACTATTGTGGTCATTCATTTATTGATTAGTGATGATACTCGTGAGACCTTATATGAATCATTGGCAAGAGTTAAATTTTCTGACTCCTGATACATGAAACTATAGTCCCTTCTGCATTTTATTGTTGAGCTGTAGGTTGTGGCTGAATATAAACACACAGGGTGGGATGAAAGTAGGTTTACAGTAGTTACTATGTGAAACACAGAGTATATACTTATATTATTATTTATTAGGTATTGTATTATTTTTCATACAAACAACTGCAAACCTACTTTTGCCCCACCCTGTATTTTTGGATAATATAGTTTTATGTGGTTGGAAAACAAATTTTATTGGATATTAAAGGAAAGTATTCTGTATATGTAATAGGTTGTAGTAGTGAGTGTTATGTTTTTTTTTAATTCTTCAACATTATAAAATGTAAATGATAAATTCTACCATTTACTGCTTTGGTTTAAAGCATCCTGTACAGGAACAATTAAAGAGCATGGAATATCTCTTAGGACATTAATGTATAGCAAAGTCACTATGTTTTAATGTTTTTATCTATCGATGATTTCAGGCAAATAACAGTAGTTAGGACATGCTGTATTAGATGCTGTTTAATGCTTTCATAAAGAAGCACAGATACCACAATTTCTCAAAAGTATTTTTTAATGTTTGAGAACTGTATGTTGGTGTAATTGATTTTCCTTTTTTATGCTATGTGTTTTAGACATTTAAAAGCACTATTTGAAGAGGTCCATAAGTTATACTAGATTGCAGGGACATATATAGCATACACAAAAAGTTAAGAACCCCATCCCCCAATCCACAAGCTGAGAAAGGAATAGACCAGGATGAACTTTAGAAATGAACAGTTTTGAATTTTACTCTGCTTATGGATGAGTGATTTAACTTTTGAGCTTCATTGTCTGTGTTATAAAATGCCTAATACATCCATCACTGGTTTGTAATGAGGATTAAAACAGTTGCTCTATTTAATGTATTTAGCAGGGTAACTGGCATATAGAATAAATATTGTTACCCCTGGGTAGTAACTCTCACCAGAAACCAGCTGTGTGTCCTTGGGCAAATTATTTATCATTTCTTGCTCTTTTTTGTGTATTTATCTGAACTAAAAGGATCTAGACTTGTTTATTTCTATTTCAATTAAAAAAATTCTGAGATTATTTTGAAAATAATCTCAGGGCCATGCCCTAGCCAGGTGGCCCAGTTGGTTGAAGTGTTGCCCCATGAACCAATGGGTTGCGGATTTGATTCCTGGTTGGGCTCATACCTCGTTGTCTCAGTTTTGGGTTTAATCCCATGTTGGGGTGTGTATGGGAGGCAACCAATTGATATTTCTCTCTTACATTGATGTGTCTGTCTCTCCCTCTTCCCCACCTTCAAATCAATGCAGATATCCTTGGGTGAGGATTAAGAAAAAGAAAATTAAGGTTTTCTTTTTCAAATTGTAATGCTCAGTCAGGTGTGCTGAGGGAACGTTGATGTACTTGTCCTCATGTGGCCACTCCTAAAGGGAAGAAGGCACAGACCTCTATTTTGCTGATTAAAGACATGCATATATCGACAGGCATTGTCCTTTGTTTCTGTGACATCTAGTTTTTCTTACCACTTTTCTTTCATTAAATGTTTGCCAGTCACCTTTGTTAGAAACTATACCTGTTGCCTCAAATACCAGCTAGAGCCATATGGAAGCTACCCCAGTAAACAAGTCTCTTTGGGTTGGCTTGTAGGAATCCTGTTTCAATTCTAGTAACAATACTCTTGAATTTGTCTGCCTCTTTATCTTCACTTCCAGTATCTCTTTAAATCTCATTTGATCCATTGGCTCTAGGTTGGTAAGAAGGCTGCAGGATTGGTTGATTGAGGATGGGAGGCTTATAATAAAGTGGAAATTTGTGATTGCAGAGAACAGAAGAATACTGTAACTCAGAGAACTAATTCATTGGAAGGATACTGGATGGCTCACATAATGGCCAACACAGGTGTACATCTATTTTTAAGACAGGGAGCTGTGTGTGCAGCCAGAACCTGTGAGGTCATGGCAAGGAACACTCCTGGATCTCGGGCAGCATATGGTGGGAGTACCAATCCTTCAAGTGCCCTGTTGCAGTACAATGTGCATGAGTGTGCAGTGTTTGCCTGGCCACACCCTGTGGCCAGATGTCACGGAGGGCTACTAGCATCTGGCCTTGTGGCCCTGGGGAGAGGAAGGAGAGCCTGGCTGTCTACCAGTACTCACCTGGTGGTGGGTTTTTCAACTGTGGAGTAAGGATGCAGATTCTGGGCAGCCAAGAGGAAGTACAAACAAAAAGAAAGATGACTGTTTTCTATTGCTGGTCCCAGGAGTTGCTGAAAAGTACTTATTATTTGTTTGTTTGAGTGTGCACCTGCTGTTGAGTATGCATTCATGTGCCTGCTTCTGAAGAGGAAGGGACCCAGGCCTTTCATCAACATACTCAAGAGGTTTTTGATCGAAGAAGACCTAAGAAAATACTCTGTAATAAAGAGATTTAACTGTGTTTGAATCTTTGCTTTTCCACCAGGTGGTGCAAATCTTTTATAATGTTAACAGAAGATAATCCTCTTTAAAGATAAGAAACATTTAAAATGAAATCACTTTTTCTCCTAAGAATTTAGTTGTGCTACACAGAAAAGGATGATTGATCTTATTCTTGCCTTATTTGTCTTTCATAAAGAAATATTTGAATTTATATAACTTGTTAAATGTTGACTGTTGATTTAAATTATCCATGGATTTTTGAGATTATACCACAGTATTTTGTTTTGTTCTTTCTAGAAGGAAGCTATGGCAACTGGGGAAAAAGTAGTATCAGTATGCTTAACATACTGATTATTTCATATTCTTTATGAAGCAAAAAGCATTGAATTTTTATAACCTTTTGCTTGGTACAGAAAACTTGTGTGAACTGAATTTTTGCAGATAAAAGTGCATCGTAGCAGATGTGTCAGACATTTTATAACTGCCTTGTTATGCGGCCCAAGTGACGAGTGGGACTGTAATCAGAGAAGATTGCTGAATGGGACAGAGACCCCCTTAACTAGATTTTCATGGGTGTGAGGTAGTAAAACACAGCTTTGGGGCCTTGTAAGCAAAGTATAAATATTTCATTGCCAGCATAAAGGCAAAGAAGGGTGAAATTTTAATTTGAATAAGTTTAGAATTGTCTTAGAAACTTGGAGGTTTTTAAATCTGGACGTTTTGAATATTTTCAGGAAAAATATTTGAATACACTTGCTAAATTTAAATATTATATGCACACACTATTAGCAGTGTTACTCAGAATATATATTGTTAGATTCGTTTTTAACAATTTAGAGGTAGTTTAACATTTGAATTTGATTATTTAATAGTTTGAGTGTTTATACCAGTGGTTAGCTAGTAACAGTTTAAATTTATACTAACAACAGTTAAACTATTCCAAGCCAAATAGATGGCCTCAGGGTCCATGCTGTGTGTCTAGAGTTTAGTTAAGAACTTAATTAAGTTAGTTCTTTTTTATACTACTTGTAACTCTTTGGGTATGAACTAGATTAGTATATTGAAAACTTTTTTCATTATCATCCCATTCAGGAGAAAAATTAAATTAACCATTAATTAATTTAAAATTGAATTTCCACCTAATGAGAAGAATGAAATACTAAGGGATAAGATTTTATTGAGTAGGGCTAAGATTTCAAAGACCACATGGTAATTGTTAAGGTATTTTTTGTTCCCTCAAGAACCAGTTTTCTCCTCCTTTGAAGGCAGTATTGCTGGGTAGAGAAAGCATGACCTAAGCTATATTGAACTTACCACCGTTTGTTTTTTTTGTGGCATGTACGTAATTAAAGTCAGTGTATGTGCTTTGCTTCCAGAGGCATTGTGAGTCATCTGTATGATGCATTTGTTTTAAGGACTAGAAATTAAATGTGCTTTTCAGCTCCACCTTACTGATTGACCTTGAACCCAGGGGATGGGATTGAGGGTACTAGATTTCCTGCCTCACAACTGATGCTGCCCCTAAACAGTTTAATTGTTGGAAAAATTTTCTCAGTTTAGATAGAAATGAATGAATTCCTTTGTTTTCATAACATTTCCCTTGTATTTTCTTTGAACTTGTGTTTAGAAAGAGAAGGAAAGCAGAATTATATTTTTATCTATTTTGTGATAAAGTTTATGTTTTACTGGAGAATAAATTATGTAAACAATTGAAAGGTTATAATACTTGCAGTTGTACAAAAAAGTAGAATATTGAAATGAATTCATAGTTCAGTTTTCTTAGTTTGTATATAGTAAACACACCTCGAGCCAAAGACTTAGAAAATGTGCAACTGCTAAATAGAAGCGGACTAGTGTCTTAGATGTAGGCATTTGGACCTGGAAAAGGGTGGTAGAGTAGGATAACCTTCTTTAGAGGCAGAAAAGGAAATCTAATTCTATTCATCCGGAAAAAAGGTTTGATTGACTGGGCAGTGGATCTGTAGATGGATCTGCCTATCTAGTTTCCCCTCTTTGAGCTGTTATCAGCTTACTGTATCTCCTACATCTTTCTGTTTTTAGAAATAAATGCACAGAGATAGAGGTTTGCTAATTTTTTACCAAAATGATGGGATATTGTATACATTACACCCCAGCTTGCTTTTTTCTATTCAGTAGTTTGATGTGGATGTCCTTCAGCTCAGCACATACAGATATTAATTCATAGTTTAATTAGTTGTATAATCTAAAATATGAATTTACCTAATTCTATTTTTGATAGAACAAATACATTGATTTTGTTTTTATTTTTGCCATTACAAACTACTGCAGTAAATATCCTTGTTATATTCATTTTTATTTACTGAATATTTTTGTGCTTTTCTTTCTTTCTATAGGATAGATTCCCCAAATTGTAATTACTAAGCCGAAGCACGTCCATGCCTTTAGATTTTAGTAGAAACTGCTAGATTTCTGGATGAAAAGTGTGTAGCAGCACTTCTTTTGCCTTTTTCTCTGTATCCTCACTATCACTGGATTTCATTTATAGTTCACCATAAGGGTAAAAAATTGTGACTGGTCAACATGTTTGTTAGTTGTTTCCTTTCATCTTCTGCATTACCTCTTCATATCCTTTACTTGATTTCTCTTAGATTGGTCCTTTTTTAACCAGTAGTTAAAAAACTTTCAGCGGCATACCAAATAATGGTTTGTGTTACGATTGATGCCTTGAATTCAGTATAATGTGATATTTCTTTTATTTAGATCTTTAATCTATTTATACTTCTTTTTGTACATATTGTGAGGTAAAGAATCTGTTGTTTCCCTAGAAATAAAATTGATCTGCCAGGATTGTTTATTAAATGAAGAATCTTTTTCTCACAGAATTGTCATATAGTAACTTCCCATATATTTTGGACCCCTCACCTGTTTACTAATTTATTTATTCCTGTGGCAATCCCATACTATTTTTGTGACTGTAACTTTTTCATGAGTTTTAAGTTCCAAAAGGGTAAATTAGGCTTCATTATCATTTCTGAAAACAAATAACATTTCTTAATGTTTGCTTTAAAGATCCTAAATTTTGATTCTAAATTCTGTTTTTACTTATTTTCTTTCCTTAAAAACGGGTTAATTAGCTAGGCCTTTCCTATGCTATCTGCACGCCTGTGAGTGCTTAGATGCCAGGATTTCCCGTTTTACTGCATTTGAGTGCAGCTGGGAGACGTTTGCTTCAGTATCAAGCTCAGAAGAGATTCCTATTGAATCAAACACTAGTATTTTCTTGCTGGATTATTACAGCACTTCTAGAATTTTTAGTTAGAGACTGTCCTAGGCTTTGTGGGATTTCTAACAGATCTGATGTCTTTCCTGTAAATGTCAGTGGCACTTCAGTCAATATGACAAAAATTCCCACAGTATTGCTTCAGAGTTATCTGAGGGGTGGATTTTGGGGGTGGTGGAGGAGTATAGAAAATTGCTGAAGATGAGTGGGAACAAAAATATACTTACATCTTTTTCTCTGTTTTTATATATGTTTGGAATTTTGCATGATAAAAAAATTGTGTGTGTGTGTAATGCCCCACACAGGTAAACGGTGCGCTCTGTGGGGTGGGCCTGTGCCCGCTGAGACCACTGACTCAGCGCCCTAAATGGTAGCCAGGGAAAATGGGCTTCTGACTTTCTGAATAAGAATTCTAAATGAGTTTGCCTTCCACAAAGAACATTGTTAATAATGAATAATTGGAATCTGTATTAACATTTTGTTAGTTGGAGGGCAAATTTATGGACTTTTTAAATGACTCAGTTAACACACTAACCAACATCTATATTTTTTTTCTAACAGAAAATATATTCTCATTTCTAAACCAAAAATATTCAGTTGAACTTTAAAACTGCAGCTTTTTATTTAGGGACTAAGGGCAGGCACCAGAGCATACCTCTGGAAGCTTTAGGTCCTTTCTGCGCCACCCCTGCCCTGCCTCCTCACTTCATTAGCTCCCCCTAACCACATGTCTCTGATTACATCTTTGATTACAGCCCTGTGCTTGCCATGCAGGTGTAGTTTGTACTTAAGTGTCTCAGCAGCCTCCCACTTCCTTCCCAAGCAGACTGGCCCTACATACTTCCTAGACAGTCGTTCTGGAGTCTCCACTGTGATGCTTACCTGTAATCGTCTGTAGAGCTAAGTTGAATTTGCTTTGTGAGAGAGTTCATGTTTACTTTCTAGCTGTAAGGCTTCTGTGATTATTTAGCTGAGTTGTCGAGCACACTAGACTAATGAAATCACCAGGATGATGAAACATTGTGTGGATCTTGGCTTTCTTTCATTACATTCATCTCTCTTCCTAACCCTGGTCATCTGCTGGGCACTTGTATATGCTGTTACTCAGAAGTCAGATTGCGTGAACATGTACGTGGATGCAAATAAATCCATCATCTACGTCAGGCAGGCAGCTCAGCCCCTGGTCCGTGGAGGGTCCCAATAATTGTTTGGTAGATAGAGGAGCAGGACAGTTTTGTGCTACAGTAGAATTGGCTCCTGACATGTTAGAATAATCTGAAAGAAAGGTGGATGTGTTTGGCATGTTAAGGGAGATTTATTTGGTTTGTATACTTCCTTTAACATGTCATGAGTTAGGCACATTTTTCAAGGTGCTGTCACAGTGGAAAGGTGGCCCAGGGCCTCTGTTCTACCAACTCCAGAAGAATGTGTGAATGGGTCACTTGGGGTTGTGCAGTGGGTACAGCCTTGTTATATCTATCAGTAAATTCATGGTGAGTTAATGCTTGCTAACCAAGCCTACCTATGTGTGAAGAGACCAATGTTAGTTGTGATTGACCTACCTTGTCTCAGTGTTAGCGGTGATATTCATAGTGGATAAACGCCTTTTTATAACAAGTCTCAAATTCATTTGTTAACAATTAAAAATGCATTATAATTTTAACAATGCATACCCGTTAAATGCTTTCTATAACATCTGTAGTGGTACATAAATGCCTAATGAAAACTTGTTTATAACATGTACAAATATCAGAAAGCCATGCTTTACAATGGTTTTTCTAAATTCTGCCAACTTGAAACCCACCAGTTAATTTTTATTTTTAATACTTGAAGTTTCTTTTTATAAATTAGTGTGATTTTCAAAAGAATGTTAAGTATCTTTTGTGAAACATTCACCAAAGAGATGAAACACATGTAATTTAAATTACCCAGATTTCACCAGGAGGATTTTTTTAAATGATTTAAGTCATATAGAAACTAGGAAAATTTTACCTTGTCTGTCTTGAATCTCTGAACTACCTTTGTAGATTTTTATGGACTTTCAGAATGTGTTCAACAATTTTTAAAATGTGTTTGCAAGCATTTTGATATTCTAAGCTTGAATAGTAGTTTCAAAATTTAGCCATTTGGTAATAGTATCTTGTATATGTTATTAAGGATAAGGGCCAGCGTTTTTGAGTTCTTACTATATATTTGTGGACCTGTCCTAATCTCACTACTGCATTTAATCTTCAAAAAATCCCCAAAACAAAACCCCAAAAAACCTGTACCGTGTTGCTACTTGCACTGTTCCCATTTCAGGGAAGAGGGAAACCAAGGCATATGTGAGCAGGGAACCATAAGCCCCACAGGCATTGAATGGCAGAGCAGAGACTGGACATAGCATTCCGGTGGGTCTTAGCCAAAGTCTTATATCTCCTCTTACTGCTGCCCTGCCTTTAAGTTCATAATATGCTATTCAAATACTTTTCACAGTAGTTTATAAATGACATAATTGTGAATGCCTATGAGGTATGTATGTTAAAATTTTTAAGTTTGGAGACATGCTCTTGTAAAGTATAACTCATGTACAGTGATGTACCAGGACACAAAGAAACTGCTGTTTTAAATGACTAGAGGCACTTTGCCAGGATCACTGTCAAAGGAATGAGGAAGCTGAAAAGTTGGCCAGCTGGTGAAGCAGTGTTTTTAGAGGGAATCCTTGGGAAAGTGAAGGGGGAGGATTGTATTGAGTGCTCACTTATATCTGGTACTGTGCTAGGTGCTGTCCCATGTGTTGCCACATCTTAATGCTCACAGTACAGGGAGACAGGCTCGTCCCAGCCCCCTGCAGCTTTAGGTAACTTGTCCCTGATCACTCAGCCATTGGGGCAGAATTGTTACAGATGCAGGTCATCTTACCACATTCACATCTTTTTTTGCTATCTCGTGCTAGATTGCTATTGCTCCATCTGGCCTTTCTCTCACTCTTCTTTTGAGGTGGCATTGTCTGAAGATAGTGTTTCCTTTTGTTTTCATCCTTAAGTTTATGAAGCTTTAGGTCATTCCATGCTGGCCACCTTACTCCAATTGATATACCAAGTAGGAAGCATTTTATAAATTCACGGTCTCTTTATTGTAAGAAGTGTGACCTTCAATCATGGAAAACCTTTGAATCTCCTCAGTAAGCCATCTAGGAAAGACTTTCAGACCCCTGTTCTGGGTGCACTGCACTCTTATTCAGAACAGTGCTTCCTTGTTTTTTAAAATCTTAGTACTTGAGCAGTTTGGCATGGTTTGGGGATGTGGCTAGAGAGCCTCTTGAGTTTATAAGTGAACTCTATGCTCTACTCTTCATGTCCCCTCAAGGGAACATGACATATCTGGAACCTCTTTTTCTTACCACCTTTTGTGCCCATGAATTTTAAAGGCTTTTTCAAGGCTTTTAATTGATTTGTTCCCCTGAAAAAGTCACAGATGCTAGGTACATTGGGGTCCACTGGTGAGAGCAGGTGGGCTGTACAGAGCATATGCCTGGCTATGAAAAGGCACCTCCATGCTGCCTGAAAACAGCATGTTACAGAGGATCAAGAGTCTAAATTTTTCTGCTCCTTTGAAAAAGAGAATGAAATTTTGCTTTAATAAAGCATTATGATAATAATTTTCTGAACTCTGTCACCCAGAAGTGAAATAATCATTTAGTATTTAGAAGAGATGGCTTTTATTTTTAATACTCCCATCTCTTTACAAACAACCTTGCCCTTCCATCTGAAAATGCTCACTATCCTTCCCAAAATTCTTACCATTTTATTGTATTTTATGTTTTTATTGAATTTATTGGGATGACTTCGGTCAGTAAAACCAGAGAGATTTCAAGTGTACAACTCAATAAAGCATCTGCACACTGTATCTCGCACCCATTGCCCCAAGCAGAGTCTCTTTCTGTTCCCACCTACACCCTCTATGCCTCCACCCACCCCTTCTTTTCCTCTGGCTGTCGCCATACTGTTGTGTAGGTGTATGTGTCTGTCATATATATATTTTTGCTTAATCCCTTCAACTTTTTCACCCAGGGCCCCAAACTCCCTCCTGCCTGACTGCTGTGAGTCTGTTATGTGTATCTGCGTTTCTGTTTCTATTCTGTTTGTTAAATTATTTTGTTCATTGTATCCCATACATGTGAGATCATATGGTATTTGTCTTTTTCTGACTGGCATATGTCATTTAAAATAACTTACAGGTCCATACATGCTGTTGTAAAAGGTAAGATTTCCTTCTTTTTTATAGCCAAGTAGTATTCCATTGTGTAAATGTATCACAGCTTTTTTATCCACTCATCTACTGACAGCACTTGGGCTGTTTTCAGATATTAGCTATTGCAAATGATGCTTCAGTGAACATAGGGGTGCATGTATTCTTTCAAATTAGTGTTTAAGTTTCTTTTGATATTATTCCCAGAAGTGGGATTGCTGGGTCAAAAGGCAGTTTCATTTTCAATTTTTTGAGGAGACTCCATACTGTTTTCCACAGTGGGTGCACTAGTGTGCATTCCCACCAACAGTGGTGCACTTGGGTTCCCTTTCTCCACATCCTCACCATTGTTTGTTGATTTATTGAGGAGAGCCATTCTGATTGACATGAGATAATATCTCATGTTAAAACCTGTATGGTCTTAATTTGCATTTTTGATGATTAGTGATGTTAAACATCTTTTTTTTTTGAACATTTTTTTTTTCATTTTAATTGTTTAAGTACAGGTTTCTGCCTTTTACTCCCATCCCAGCCCACTGAACATCTTTTCATATGTCTGTTGGCCATCAGTATGTCCCTTTTGGAGAAGTGCCTATTCAGGGCCTTTGCCCATTTTTTAATTGGGTTGTTTGTCTTGTTTCTGTTGAGTTGTATATGTTCTTTATATAATTTTGAAATTAACCCTTTATCAGATGTATCATTGCCGAATATGTTCTCTCAGTCAGTGCATTGCCTTTTGCATTTTGTTGATAGTTTCCTTTGCTGCACAAAAACTTTTTATTTTGATGTAGTCTCATTTGTTTATTCTTTCCTTTGTTTTCTTGCCCAAGGAGATATATCATCAAAAATATTGCTACAAAAGATGTCTGAGATTTTACTGCCTCTCTTTTCTTTTACGATTTTTATGGCTTCTGATTTGTATTTAAGTCTTTTATTTATTTTGAGTTTATTCTTGTGTTTGGTGTAAGTTAGTTGTCTAGTTTCTTTTTTTCTTTTTTTGAATGTACCTGTTCAATTTTTCCAAATACCATTTATTGAAGAGGCTGTCTTTTTTCATAGTTTTCCGCATCCTTTGTCAAATATTGATTATAAATGCGGGAGTTTATTTATGGGCTCGCTATTCTGTTCCATTAATCTATATGCCTATTTTTACAGTAGTACTAGGCTGATTTTATCACAGTGCCTTGTAGTACAGTTTGATATCAGGTAGTGTGATTCCTTCATATTTGTTCTTTCTCAAGATTGCTGAGGCTGTTTGAGGTCTCTTGTGGCTCCATATAAATTTGTGGAATATTTGTTCTAGGTCTGTGAAATATGTCATTGGTATTTTAATAGGGATTGCATTAAATCTATAGATTGCTTTGGGTAGTGTAGACATTTTAATGATGTTAATTCTTCCTCTCCATGAACACGATATATATTTTCACTTATATCTTCCTCAATTTCTTTCTTCAGTATCCTATAATTTTCCAAGTACGGCTCTTTTACCTCTTTAGTTAAATTTATTCCTTGGTACATTATTGTTATTTTCTCTGTAATAGTAAATGGGATTGTTTTCTTAATTTCTCTTTCTGATGGTGACATTTCCACAGATTTCTGAATATTGCACCCTGATAATTTTGGCAAATTCATTTATCATTTCTGGCAGTTTTTTTGGAGGAGTGTTCAGGGTTTTCTGTGTACATTATCATGTCGTCTGCGAAAAGTGACAGTTTTACTTGCACTTTTCCAACTTGGTTGCCTTTTATGTCTTCTTCTTCCCTGATTGATGTGACTAGAATTTTACTTACTATGTTGAATAAGAGTACTGAAAGCAGACATCCCTGTACTATTCCTGATCTTTTGCCTGTTGAGTGTGATGTTGGCTGTGGGTTTGTCATCTATGGCCTTTATTATGTTGAGGTATGATCCCTGTATTCCCACTTTGCTGAGAGTTTTCATCAAAAGTGGGTGTTGGATTTTATTGAATGCTGATTTTGCATCTATTGATTGGATCACGTGGTTTTTATCTTTCATTTTGTTTATGCTATATTTATTGATTTGCAAATACTGTACCAGCCTTGCATCCCTGAAATAAATCCTACTTGATCACAGTGTGTGATATTTTTAATGTATTGCTAGATTCAGTTTGCTAATATTTTGTTGAGGATTTTTAAGTCTATATTCATGAGGAATAGTAGCCTGTAACTTTTTTCTTTGTTAGTGTCTTTATCTGATTTTGGAATTAGGATAATTCTGGCCTTATAAAATGAGTTTGGAAGTCTTCCCTCCCCTGGAATTTTGGAAAAGTTTAAGAAGGATAGGTGTTAATTTTTCATGTACTGTTTGATATTATTTTGCCTATGAAGCCATCCAGTGTAGGACTTCTGTTTACTGGGAGTTTTTTGATTACTGCTTCAATTTTGTTAGTTGTAATCGATCTATTCAGATTTTCTGATCCTTCTTGATTCAGTTTTGGAAGAGTATATGTTTCTAGGAATTTGTCGCTTTTACCCAGGTTTTCTAATTTGTTGGCATATTTGCTCATAGTATTTTATTACAATCCTCTATTTCTGTGGTGTCAGTTGTTAGTTCTCCTCCTTCATTTCTGATTGTGTTTATTTGGGTCCTCTCTCTTTTTCCTGGAAGAGTTTGGTTAAAGGTTTGTCGATCTTGTTTATATTTTTAATGAATAAGCTCTTGGTTTCATTGATCTTTTGTATTGTATTTTTAGTCTCTACGTCATTTATTTTCTCTCTAATCTTTATTATTCCTTTCCTTCTACTTACTCTGGGCTTTGTTGTTCTTTTTTTAGTTCTTTAGGTATAGGGTTAGATTGTACAATAGAAACTTTTGTTTCTTCTTGAGGTAGGCCTATAATGCTGTGAATTTCCCTCTTAGGACTTTTTTGCTGTGTCCTGTAGATTTGGGGTTGTTGTGTGTTCATTTTAATTTGTCTCCAGATAGCTTTTGATTTCTTCCTGGATCTCGTTAACCCATTCATTATTTAATAACATGTTATTTAGCCTCCATGTGTTTATGTGTTTTTCAGTTTTTTTCTTGTGATTGATACCTAGTTTGATCCATCATGGTCAGAGAAGGTGCTTGATAGGATTTCATTCTTCTTAAATTTACTGAGACTTGTTTTAGATCCTAACATGTGGTCTATCCTAGAAAATGTTCCATGTGTTCTTGAAAAGAATGTATATTCTGCTGCTTTCGGGTGAAATGTTCTGAATATATCAATTAAATCCATCTGTTCTAGTGTGTCATTTAAAGCTGCTGCTCCCTTGTTGATTTTCTTTCTGGAAGATCTATCCTTTTTTGTCAGTGTGGTGTTAAAGTCCCTTACTACAGCTATATTACTGTCAGTCTCTTTGTGTCCATTGGGATTTGTTTTATATATTGCTCCTATGTTGGGTGTAAAAATGTTTACAAGGATTATATTCTCTTGTTGGATTGCTCCCTTTATCATTATGTAGTATCCTTTTTTCTTTTTTATAGCCTTTGTTTTAAAGTCTGTTTTGTGTGATATAAGTATTGCCACCCCAGGTTTTTGTTTGTTTGTTTCCATTTGCAAGGGATATTTTTTCCATCCCTTCGCTTTCAGGTATATTTTTTGTGAGGTGGGTCTCTTGTAGACAGCATGTGTATGGGTAATGTTTTCTTTTCCATTCAGCTATCATATGTCTTTTGATTGAAGCATTTAGTCCATTTACATTTGAGGTTAGTATAGGTAGGTACTTATTCATTGCAATTTTCTTCTTTATACCTATGTTCCTCTCTCTCTTCCTTTCTTTCTTTCTTCTTCTTAAAGCAGCCCCTTTAACATGTCATGCAATACTATTTTGGTGGTAATGAGCTCCTTTATTTAGTTATTTATTTATTTGTCTGGGAAGCTCTTTATTTCACCTTTAATTTTAAATGATAGCCTTGCTGGGTAGAGTAGTCTTGGTTGTACGTCTTTGCTTTTCATCACTTTGAATATTTCATGACAGTCCCTTTTGGCTGAAATGTTTCTGTTGAGAAATCAGCAGATAGCCTAATGAGAGCTCCCTTGTAGGTAGCTAACTGTCTTTCTCTTGCTGCTTTTAAGATTTTCTCTTTGCCTTTAGCCTCTGTCATTTTAATTATAATAAGAGTTGGTGTGGCCCTCTTTGAGTTTATCTTAATTGGGACTCTGAGATTTCTGAACTTGTATGACTTTTTCCTTCAACAGGTTAGGGAAAAATTCAGCCATTATTTTTCCAAACAGGTTCTCTATCCCTTGCTCCTTTCTTCTTTTTTCTGGTATTCCTATGTTGCAGGTGGTGTTACTCTTGATATCCCACAGGTCCCTTAGATTCAATTTTTTTAATTCCTTTTTGTTGTTATTTTGGGTGCTTGCAGTTATCTTGTCCTCTAAATAGCTTATTTGATCCTCTGCTTCATCTAACCTTCTGTTGGTTCATCCCAGTGTATTCTTCATTTCAGGTAGTTTATTCTTCATTTTCTGGCTGGTTCTTTTTTATGGTTTCTATGGTTTATTAATGCTTATTATCTCATTGTTAAGTTCTTACTGAGGTCATCCATTCTCCCCCTAAGGTCCTTGAGCATCCTTATAACCATTGTTTTAAACTGCATCTGGTATCTTGGTTGTTTTGTTCTTTCATTTGGGACATATTTCTTTGTCTCCCCATTTTTTTCTGCCTTTTTTGTGTTTGTCTCTGTGTATTAGGTAGATCTGCTCTGACTCACAAGATTGTTATGAGGCCTTTCTGATGTAGGTGCTTTGTGGGTCTTAGTGGTGCAATCTCCTAGATCACCTGAGAGAGGTGCTCCAGAAATGAGTCTTATGTGGGTTATTTGCCCCCTCCTGTTGTAGTTTAGTCTTGAATGCTGTTGGCCTATTTGTGGGTAGAGTTAACCCTCAGACTGACTGGCTATAAAATAGACCTCATTCACCATGTATGAGTCACTGTGCAGGGGCTGCCCTCTGATTCAGAGTTGTCTGCAGCAGTGTGTGATGCCTGCCACAGTACCCCTTTGGCTGTGTTGTATGTTTGGCTATCGGGTCAAGCTCTGGTGTGGTTTGAGGCCTGCTACTAGTTGTGTTGGCTCTGGGCCCACTTGGCTGGGGTTCCGGTGCAAGTTGATGTCACACATTTTGTGTAACCAGCCTTGGGCTGTCTGTCTGGAGCTGCCACGCTAGTCACTGTTTGTGGCTGCATTTCCTGGGCCTGGCTGTGTGGGGGAGGGGGCCAGACTGTTGTCAGGAATTAGCGTTTTGCAGCTCTGAGCTGGGGGAGACCAATAAAAAAGGTTCAAGGCTCCCTGAGGTCGATGTCCATTTATTGGCCACTCTCCCACCTTTTGAGGTTGCCTGGACTTTTTTCTAGAGTCTTATGAAGAAAAACTGTATTGCGGGCCCAAGCTGGTTGTGCCCCACAGACCTTTCCACATGACACAAGCTCGATAGGGCAGGATGACCAGATTGGGTGGATGGGTCTAGTGGGTTTTCTACTTGGGAGCAGGGCAGTTAGGCACTAGATGGGAATAAGGTGGCCCCTACTCCAGAGCCATGCCTCTCAGTCTCTGCTAGAGTCTCCAACTTTAGGATCCCCAAAGAGGAGTGCACTATAGGTTCGCATTCGGTGCAGCCAGCTGTCCCCACTGCAGGAGCAAGCTCAGCATGGTAGGGCTACCCGGACTTGGGCAAACAGATTGAGAAAGCCTTCCGTTGGGGGTGGCACCGGCTGGGCCATGGGAGGTGGGGAAAGCTGCACTCCTCCCCTTTGCTCTGTAGCAGTGCCAGCACAAGCCCTGGACTGGATCCTCTGAGAGAGATTCACTCCCAATGTCACAACTCTGAGCAGTGTTCCCTTTCCCCAGTGGAAATTAACTCAGCAGGACGGGGCCAGTGAGACTTGGATAACAGATCAAAGCAACCTTCCTTTGGGGGTAACACTGGCTCACAGAAGGGGAACAGCCTTCATGCCACCGCTTAGCTCCTCAGTTGCATTGTCAGAGGAGTAGTGCTTTGAAGGTCCCACATCTGAAAAGCATTGTGTCCCCTACCCCTCCCCAGAACTGGGCTCAGCAGGATGGGACCGCCAGGAGTTGGAAAAAGAGAGTCTTCCATAAGGAGTGGTGCTGCCGAATCCATGGGAGGGAGGAAAGATTGGCCTCTGTTCCAAAGCCACACACTTCAATGACTATCTTGAGTGTCTGCTTGTAGTTTTTCCAGAAAAAGAGCATACCACAGGTCCCTGTTGGGTTCAGCCAACAGTTCTTTCTGCTGGCCTTCAGCTGGGCAGGGTGGTATTGCCAGTATTTGCAGGACCGGGGTTAGTGCATGCCCCAAGCCGGTGCTGTAAGAATAGGAGTGCCCAGTCCTGGGAGATGGCACCTGAGGCCAGTGTGGGATATTGACTCAGGACCAGGACCTCCAGACCCTCTCTCCAGAGCCACACCAACCAGATCTTCTCTTTATGACTCCCATATGCCCTGAGCTGCCTTCCCTCTCCACCAGAGCCCTGGGTGAGTGCCTGAGATCAAGTTGCTGTGCATTGGCCCTTTAGGAGAGCATAGCAGTGGACAGAACCCCTGCTGATTTTCATTGCCAGATGTAATGCAGGCTGCTCTTCCTGGACCTGGTGCTCTGTGTTGGGGGTCCTGTTGTGGAGTTCAGGCCCCATGATCCTCAGGGGATTTGTAGCAGAGAGATCCATATCCCTCCAGCTTTTTAGCCTCTGCCCGTGGGTGCCAGTGCCAGCCCCCTCCGCGTCTTCATCCTTCTTACCAGACTCTGTGAGGTTTGTTCAACAAATCTTTGGACATAATAGTCCTGTTCAGGTGCCCTTCATTTACTCATTCAGGTTGATTGCTTTATAATTTAGCTGTAAATTGGTTTGGTTCCAGGAGGAGGTGTGTGTAGCTTTCCCCTACTCTGCAGAGATTATGGATTCCCAAATTTTTACCTTTTTAAAAAAGTAATCAAGATGTTGCTTTGGATTGGCAGGATCCTTTAAAACATGCATTGTGAATATTGTTAATAGTACCAGTATACATTCTGTATTTGAAAATTCAATATAAAGGCCCAAAATAGAATGTTTATTTTCAAAATATCTTTCTAGTTGAGTTGAAGAACTCCAAAGGTCAAAAACAGATTTTTTTCTTTTTTAATATTATTTAAGTGGAAATGATCTCAGTCTTTGTGAAAATGACACACAAGCTTGTTTCTCAGGTCCTGGCCTTTGAGCAAAGTAGTGAAGCTGTTCTTCCTGCTTGGAAACATTTTTGATATTTTCTCATCGCTAGTCTGCTCAATTCAAACCAAAATCAGTCCTCGATGTTGTTTATGTGGTGGATCCACTGAGCACCCTGGCTATTCACTGCATTTTAGTAAGAATGTCAGTAAGAGAAAATAGTAAAATAGCTATTCACTGAGTATCAAAATTTTTGTATTCTAACAGATAGCTATTTCCTGGTTATCCAAAGCAGAAGTGATGTGTGTCAGGGGGAGTAGGTGGCAGGGTAATCCTCCAAAACCATTTATGACAACATTTATATCATGGGGTTTAGGTAATCGAGTAATAAGAGTGACATACTAGCTCTTTGAAACATGCTAACATGTAGGAATATTGGTATATGGAAGTTTGGGATTGATGGTATTTATTATGGCATTATTCATCCATATTTAAGGTGAAGGTGGTTTTGGCACATGTTCCTCATCACTAGTAGCCCCCCATCTGAGGCATTCTCTTTGTGCCTTTCTCTACTTCTCAGTCTCTAAGAGTCACCTGATAGATGGGGCATCACTCTGGGAAAGAGGAGCCCATGGTGTTTGACCTTGGCAGTTAGCTTGTTAGGGTGATAGTGCTCCGTTCCTGTGTTCAGTGGAGTGTGTAAGGCTTTGCACAGACCTTCATGCTAGTTGCTCTGCCTGAAACAATTGCTTCTCTTTAAATGACTATATAATATTAAAAATCTAATAAGTGCTTTTTGACATACAGGGTGGAGCAGAGGTACAGTTGTTTGTATGAAAGTAAACTCTGTTTCATGTACTCACAATTGTAAACCTACTTTTGCCCCAACTTTATACACTTGACCCAGTTCTCTGTTTACAAATTAACATAAGTGGTGAAAGATTTTTTTCCTGCTCCCTCAGATAATAAGTACCACTTAAGTGTATTATGATTTACAGATGATTTGAAATTATTTTTTTAATTGCATTCATGGATATCCAACTAAAAGTGTGTATTTTCCTGGTAAGTTTAAGTAGTTTTACTGGATAAGTTTCCTTTGTTTTTAGCATGCCTTATTTGGGACTTCAACAAATTTTATTATATAATGAAGGAACATTTCTTTTGTGAAATTTTGCTTTTTTTTTTTTTTTTTTTTTTTTGATGTAACTGTTATAATGAGAGAGAACATTTGGAATATGACAAGTTAGTCTGTAGCATTAAAATGAGAATGAACAATCAGGTATTCCTGGGAGGTGCTTTTGACTGGGGTGAGGGTTGGTGGGGGTCATGGGCTTTCAAGAAGGGTCTAGGTCAGTACACATTCGGTGTCTCTGTCCCTGTTGCTCCTGAGAGAATCGAAGCTTCCTATCTATCCGATCAACTTGGCCTAGGTTTCTCACTTGTAACCTGTCCTTACACTAACACTGCTGTCTGCCCTGAGCACAGGGGCTCCCACTCCACCAGCCCCAGGGGGGAGCAGCCCTGTCTTTAGGGAACCACTGTCTGGTTTATCATCTTGTTTTTCCCACTTACTGTGGCTGGGTGGAGCCAGGTACTTCATTTGAACAGACCTTGTGTTTCTTGAACAGACCTGGGTTTCTTCATTTTTTTCTAGTCTTTACTTATGCTTTCTGCAGTGAGTTGTGCTCTTGCTCTTGGTTACCACCAGTCGAAAAGCTCCTTTGATGGAGCCCAGATGTGCTGGAGCTACAGAAGTCTCTGGGAACCACAGTCGTTGCTGCTGGTTTGGCCATTGTGTTAAGGCCTGTCTGCAAACTGTGTGCGTGTACTCACATACACTAACATACATATATTTAGGACAAAAATCAGGACTACAGGTTTTTCACTGAACCTCTTTGATCTTGTATCTCCTTTCTCTCACAATGAGAAACCTTATTCTCAGTGATTCCTGCCATGATAGAGTCACTTATTTGCTGTGTCCCACAATAGACAAAGTTTCAGAATAACACCAGCACCACCATCAGTGTTTATGTGTGTTTTCTTTTGTCCTTAGAGTATTTACCATTAGGGATATGCAGTTCAGGTGTTGTGTTTTGATGTCACTCATTACTCTCTGTATGGTTATGCCACCATTCAGTACATAATTGAAGTTCATTTGTCACATCTTAATTTTTATTTTTAGGGATGGTTTTAGTTAAATTTTTATTTTATAATTACAGAAAATATTTACATGGTTCCAAAGTATAATCTAGAAAACAAGGTACTGAGAAAGAATTCCAGCTTCTGTGTCTGTCACCACCCCCTTCAGTAAGTAACCTTTTAAAAGTGCCATGGATTTTTTCAAGTTTTGTATTTACTGTGAGTGTACATGTGCATATGTGTGTAAATGTACATGTTACATAGTTTATGGGTAAAATATAAAAATAAAGGTATATGTAGGTGTACACTGACTTATGCTGTATATTTCTAAAGGAAGGAAACTAACTTAATTATACTTTACACATTAACATGCAGACTGTAATTCTTTTCTTCTCCCTGCTGTGGGAGAGGGAGGTTGTGGGGGGAGGACTGTGCATGAGTGGGTAGCCTAAATTTGCCCTATTTGAGGGATTGAAGTTTTTATTTGTTATTGTTATTTTTCATCCTTCATGACTCTTGCTCAGTGTGTTCTTTTTTTTTGCTTTTGGTTAGCTTCTCTGTGCATAATTACATTTGCTCGTAATTACGCTTCAGCAGTCTTGGGAGAGAACCTCTGTGGCTTTCTGAAAAATTGTTCTTTTATATGAAGTTACCCAGATGAGTTAATAGGAGGAACTGTCCTCTCTGGTTTCAAAATGAGTTTGAACACCATGTAGGGGGACTTTCCAAATGAGTAAAGCATGCTATAGCGTGTGGTTAGCCAGTAGAAATCTGAGAGACTGCAATAGCTGTTGCTAACGTGTGAACCATGCCTTCGGGTTAGAAGCGGTACAGTGTTTGGAACCTTTAACTTCCAGTTGTACACAGCTCTAAATGAAGTCGTAAATGTCTTCTGATGGTAAGAAAACCATGGTATATCCATTCAGATTATGAATATATTCTTACCTTTAGATTATGTTTTATCTAACAAGGAAGCATGTATAAATAGTAAAATATAGCTTACCAGAAACACCCAAAGTAGGCAAACCCTTTTTTAAAGGCTGCCTATTGACAATAACAGTTTTTTCCATGATTTAAAAGTGGATGTAAAATGGTTAGGAAAAGTTATCTTTTGAGAACTTGTGACAGATGTTTAGTTAGTTTAGTCAGAGTCGAGGGGTGAGGATTCTCATCACCATAGTTTTTATATAGTTTGATTTTCATAATTGTAAAAGCTATATAGTTCCTGTAATTGGACTAAGTGCCTATTTTACCTTGTAGCTATAATTTCCCCCTGCACCAGAAGCCTTTCTGTGCAGGTGTATAGGTGCTTTAATTCACATAATCATTTTAGAGAAAATCTAAAAGGATATGTGTCCAGACTATATGGTGTTGCAGAATCTACCTTTGCAGGAAATACGATACAGAATTATTATAAATATTTCCTACGTGCTAGTTCTTTCATATGTTGGGATGCTCTTTGGCATGTCCAGCCAAATTTTACTTTCTTGTCTTTAGACATCGAGATGCCCTGATGGCAATTTATGGTTTGCTTAAAAGGAGAGTGGGGTTTTCTTCCGGTCAAGTTAGAAGATAAAGTTTACTAAGGATAAAAAAAATAAGAGAAACAGTGCAGAAGTGTGCCATAAGCTCTGAGAAAAAAATGATTATCATAGGAAAACATTCGTTATGCTAACTTAACTCACATGTTTGGATATAACAGAAAACATAAATAGATAACTGCAAGTCTTAGGAGCAAGATCAACAGAAGCATCCTAAGGCCTTGGGGAGAATTCTTGGACTGAGTAGCCCAGTTGACTCCATGTCTTGACTGAAGCCAAAGTGGTGGTGGTAGGGGATGTTGTGTGTGGGTTTACGTACTGCCTCGGCTAGGGTATATTTGGAGGGAAAAGAAAATGCCAGTTTTCCTTTCCCAACCTTATCAAATGCAAACAAAACAGGATGACATAAAAACATAAGAACCCACTAAACATTTAGAACCCAAGCAATGAATAATTTGAGTAATTTTTAATCTGAATATCTCATCGTGTGACCTAAAACCATGTACTCTAACCATAGGCCTCAGGAGCTTAGATGCTTTTCATGGTGCTGAATCCTTCAGGATCTTGCCTCTCACTGTTTTATAAAGGGGGACCTCAAAAAGCCAGGAATTTATTTATTAAAAATTTGTGTATTTATTTAATGTTTAAACTTCAGTCACCTGCAAAGTTCTCTCCATTTGATATAGTACACCTACTGAGATCTTTTTTCCACTGCTCAGAACAGTTTTTGAATGTGTCAGTTTTGATGTGTTTTAAGTGCTTCTGACATTTCTTTGGTTTGCCTCTTCCACATGGGCAAAATTTCCCTTTGAGGACTTTTTTTTATTCGGGGAAAGAAAAAAAAATCGCTGGAGTGAGATCAGATGAATAGGGAGGTTGGGGCATGGGGGTCATGCCATTTTCCATCAAAAACTGCTGAACACTCAGTGCTGTGCAGGCAAGTGCGATAGTAAATCACCGAGCATGAAACGGGCAAACCCATTGAAAAAGTCTTTAAAAAAAAATTCACTGAGGCCGAATGCATCCTCTGACACAACACCAGATGGTACACTGATATAGATGGGCTCCTAGAGCATCCACCTAACAGGGGAAGCATGTACTACAAGGGCCCAACCTCCTGAAGATAATTCAGTTTTCTCTTTGGGGTGGAGTCCCCCTTCTATTCTTAGACTTAATAAAGGTTGAGTAACTTTGGCCTCATTTGCTGAGCTGTTTCCAGCCTTTATGTGTTAACTGGAATTTCTTAACTCTACTGTGGACACGCACCTCATCCTGGACTTTACCTCTGGGAATCTTCCTTACCCTGGGCTCGACTGGTTGAGGGACAGCTTTCACCAGCCCCGAGTGGTCCTCCATGAAAATGCCTCTTGTCTGTCGCTAAATTGTAGGATGCCTACCACATTGGTGGTTATTTGGTAAATGTTTGCTGAATAATTAAATGAAAGTTGAGCCTGCCCATTTCATGGAACAATAAAAAAAAATGTGTCCACATCACTGGGAGTATTTAAGATTTTTTACTGACCATTCTGTTGTATTGTTTTCCATGTAAGCATAACTGTTTTGGATTTTAATTGATTTTTCCTTGAGAATACATCTTTTGAAGGATGTTAAAGCCATGACATTTATATTGGTCATCAACCAATGGTGGAAACCTGCTCCATGCTGTTTCAGCTGTGATTCTTAGTATTGGTAACAATTTACAGAATTTGATTTTTTGGTGCAGCTCATGGGATTACAACATACATTTTTAAATAGGACACTTTAAAATTTACCAGTTGTTATTAGTCATTTTCCTATGGACAGGGATTACTTCTCTCCAGTCTCTGTAGCTGTAAGAAGTATAAACTAGCCATTGTAGTTATTTAAAAAATACATTTAGGAAATGAAACTGTTCGAATAATTATAATAAAAGCTAAGTCTTATAACAATTAAAGATTAATCTGTTCAGTTTTTCCCTCTTGTAGGACTATTAATAGATTAATAGATAATTTACTATTTGGTTGAAAAAAGTAAAAAATAAGCCAAAAAACACCCTTGCCTTTTCTAAGTAAATATGAACTTGCTAAGAAACAATGCATATTGAGTACTGAGTGTGTTTTGTAATCATGATAGATGGCCTCTCTTTGTCTCTAAGAAGCTGAATTATAGGACAGTTAATGTCTCAAAGGGTTCTTAGCTCAAATACTAGGATGCTGAGATACAAAGGGGACTTCCGGAGATACTGGCTTGGTAATGCAAGTCAGCAAATCATTTTTGGATTCTCAGTCACATTATGTAAGTGGTCATACAGATGGATTTTTAACTCTAATTTTCCTAAGTTGCTTACCCATCCATTAAATTGTGGAAGGTGTTCTAAAATGCAGAATGAGAAGAATGCACTACTGTTACTTTAAGAAGGAAATTAAGTAGGGAGGGAAAAGGGGGATGTTGTGACTGCTGACATTTGTGGCCTCTTTTCATTTGCGTAAGAGGTGGACTGCTTTTCTGTAGCTGCGGTTGCCATGGAGAGGTAGTGGGGGAGGACTCCTAGGACCGAAGCCTGTGAGAGCAATTCTGTCTTAGAGCTCTTCCAGAATATGACGGGAAGGGGCAGGGAGCTCAGGTGTGCCACGTCGGCACAGGTTATGGGGGCTGGCTGACCTGTCATGGCTGGTAACGTGACTTGTGCAGATACCCCTGGGTGTGACAGACATGTTTGTGGAAGTGCCTGTGGATTCTCTGTGTGAAGTGAAAGGATTGTAATGTTGTATGTATTTCCACCCTTCATATGATTTCTTGATTAAAGGAGTCTGAACATATTAAACCAAATGTACACCCTTGTTATCATGAGAAACTAACTTCAGTCGGCATGATTGCATATTGATAAGTGACATAAATAGCAAGTCAAATAAATTATGATGGGAATAACACACTCAGAAAAGCTAATATGGTAGGTTAAACTGTAACCAAACATGAATGTTACTAACCTGGCATCATTAATATATGCATGTTATAGAGCTCTGTAGCTAGCTAATACAAGGAAAATGATATAATGAAAGTTGGAAGAATTTTTCTACATAATAGGTAGAAGAAAATCAGTTGTGTGTTTTGTTGATAAATATGCTTGTATCTTAAGAGCTGAATTTTAGGAATTTTGTCATTGCTGTTAATATTTTTATAAGGAATGGTTTTATATCAAATATAAAATTGTTAATGAGTTTGTAGTATGATCATTTTGTGGCTTTTTTGTTTTCTTAAGTACATGGTAAATTGAATATGATTATACTAGTCTTATTTTCTCGTGGATATCATTGTGGGTAATGCCTTTGTTTAAAAACAAATGTGATTAGTAATTTTAACCTAAACTGTAACCTACTGTTTAAAGTATTTCCAAGTAAATGGAAATTATAGGTTTCTCTTGAGGAAATCATATAATGTGTACAGTTTACCAAATATAAAGAAACTTATTTGACCTCTCAGTTTTCTGATAATATCTGAATGAGAGCTTTTTTCTTTATATTATTGTTTAGAATATCGTTTCATAGTATTTGAGTCATAAGTGGTTACATAGAGAATACATTGTAAGGTTGTTACAGTCATTGATTACTTAATGCATATTATAGTCTTTTAAAGAATGATAATTAGTTCCCTGATTTAAGCCATGAAAGAAATGCCAAATCAAGTATTTTTTTAAATGAAGGCAGTGTTTTGCGAAATCTAGACATGGAGTCATTCATAGTGGTGTGTAGCACTACTAATAATGGTATATAGCGCTACTGAAAAGCTTTGTAAAGTGGACAAATTTATTACAAAATTTACTTGAAAGACGTTACTTCAAGTTAAAGTAATTCAGAAATTACTCAGTAAGTATTTATTGCAGATTATACGTAAAACTATTCTTTAGATGATAACCTTAGTTAGCTTACTAAAAACTTTTATTTCTTTTCTGTTTGGAATATTGTATATTAAGATGAATTTTCTTTACTTTTAAATATATTTAAAGGTATAAAAGTTTATAAATTATTAGGTGTAGATATTGATGAAATTGATAATTTCATGGGGTTTTTTTTTTTCTGTTTTTAATTAATTGTAAGCTACACCTGTTCAGCAGGGAAACCAAAATTAGTTTTCTGCACTATTCATGCATGTCACAGGGCATGAGGTATAAATTATTTGTGTATTTTTTAGATAATAATAGGTAATTTTTATTGAGTATCAATTACAAGCTAACTACTTTTCTAAACATCTACGCTTGCTGCCTTTTCTGAATCTCACATAACTTTGTGAGGCGACTGTTGTTTTTTTACCCATGTTACAGATGTGAAGAAACTGAGTTTTAGAAGATAACTTGTCCAATTTCATAAGAGATAAGAATAAGAAGGGTTGGACCAGGACTCGAAGCCGTGAAAGTTTTAACCACTGCACTTCACTATTGCTTGCAGTCTAGCAGAGTGGGAAAAGCTTTCCTTTCAGGCATCCTGGGATGGAACCCCAGCTTTCCATAGCTTAGCTTAGGGACATAGCAGCAGTTGCACCTCTCCATGCCTTAGTTTTTTCATAGGTAATTCATAGTAGTAGTTATTGCTAACATGTATTATTATTCATAATGTTAAAATATAAGATAGTAATCCAATTATTGTTCTGTTTGGAAATGATTAATAGAATAAAAAAAGAAGTAAAGGATATGATTAAAGTATTAGTGAACTTCTTTTTAGATATCCACTCAAATATCTATTAATATACAGCTGGGTTTCTCAGTCTCGATAGTAATGAGATTTTGGACTGGATAATTCCTTGTGTGGGGGCTGCCCTGTATGTTAGTTATAGCAGCATCCCTGGCCTCTACCCACCAGATGTCAGCTGCAGCCTCTGCCCATTGATTGTGACAACAAAACATGTCTTCAGACGTTGCCAGACTCCATTCAAAGGACAAAATCACCTCTGACTAAAAATCACTACCATATATATATATATATATATATATATATATATATATAGAGAGAGAGAGAGAGAGAGAGAGAGAGAGAGAGAGAGAGAGAGAATAATATAATTATAGAGTGTATTGAGGATGCTGTTGGAAAACACCAAGATGCTCTAAGTGAGAATAATGCAAGATAGCAGCAGGCTGGATTTGGTGGCTAGTGTGGCTGCGTGTGAAGTGTGGGTTAGACTGAAGGGAATGGCATGAAAAGACATGGAGGCCATTGCAGAGGCTGCAGCAGAAATCTCAGTGAGATGTGAGGTCTCAGACCAGATGGTGGAGGTGGACAGTTTGAAGAGGTTTTTGGAGGGAGAATCAGAGGACTCAGAGGTTACTAGAGTATTAGGCTCCTGACAACAAAGAATAAAGAACAATGAAGGTTTGCAAAGTGGATACTGGGCAGTCTGTTGGGCTGACTCACCAAGTGAACCCTCTGTGCCAGCTTGGCAATGCACAGGATTCACATGTGTTACTCCACAGAGTTAGACATTACCAAATGTCCTAGACCTTTGTGAGTATTAGAAATCACAAGTCTTAAGTCTGAGACTGCCAAGTGACTACATGCTTATTGTGAAACTTGAATGACTTGCCTTGCTTTAGAGACTAGATATGATCCTGAGAGATGAGAGATCTCTCATTTTGGCAAGTGGCATCCCTTGGCACATACCACTGCTGCTTCCTGGGTGCCTGTCCTTACCTGTCCCTACCCACATTTCTGTCCTTGGCCCCAGAGCTTTCTCCTCCATTGCCTTCACTGGCAAAGTAAATAATTCTTTGGACCTCAAATAATTACTATGCTTTTTGAGTTAGAATTTTGAAGTTTACAGATTTCTTAAAGCAGTGCCTCCTTGTGTTGGGTACAGTATAAGTCATACATTTTATAAAGAGTAAGGCCCAAACATTCCAGACTCTTGCTGGGGAACCAGGTCAAGTTTTGTTCTGCAGCAAATAACATGAACATTCTGTTTTCTGGGGCTACTTTAGTAATTTATCACAGGAATTACTTAATGATCTTTTGTTAATAATGGTGGATAAAGTTACTGAGAGTTGTAACTGAAATTTAAATGCTGGTATTGTAGATTGCAGTGCCATTTACCTCAGCAATAATGATAAAAACTTTTTTCCCTCAAAATTATGTTGTTGAAGTTGTGTGTATCGTAGTGTGTCTGTCAGTGATTTCTACCATAGTAAAATGGAAATTAATTTCTGAGCTGACCTGAAGCTGTGGATGCTTAGGTCCAGCCTATAGAGGGACAGAGACAGAGAGAGAGGGGGGGGGGGAGAGAGAGAGAAATGCCACCTTTCCTGAAAGCTCCATGGAGTTTTCCTTCAGTGTCATCCCTCGCCTCCACATCTTACTCCAGTTCTATTGATCAGTTATTGGTTGCTTTATTTTTTCCTCTAGGAAAAGGACCCTTTCAATTTGATTTCCCATTGTGAACCATCTTTGCTCTGGGCCTTATTGAAGCAGTGGAGACGTTTTTAGTTTCTTTATTGACTTTGACACATGCGAATTCAACCACATTTGAACACACACTGTGCTCTAGGTTGGTACCTGTGCTCTGGGGATTGGTTTCCTACCTTCAGGTAGTGTAAACATATCAGAGATGGAAAGAGAGTTACATATGGAATACATGAGACCACAAATAATAATGGGCAAATGGGATACAGTAAAATACCATTGAATAGGTACTTAATTACATGCAATAGTATGGAATAGATAAAGTTCTGTGGGATGTATAGGAAGGTAAGGAAAACTATTGCTTTTCTGGATTTATTAGAATTTTCTGAGAGTTGGGATTTAAGCTTAGTCATGAAAAATGGTGAGAGACAGATAAATACTAAGGACCAGGGTAATCAAGCAACTATGATAGATCTTGATCATCGAATTTATGATTATAGCAGGTGATATGAGCATGAAATGCAACCTGTCACACGCATGTACGTACATGCGCACATACTTAATGCAGGAGAAGCTCGGGCACTGTTGATGCACATAGCTGTAACCCTGTTTGGGGATCCGGAAGGGGCTGTGATAAGAGCATGTGATATTCAAGCTCAAACATGAAAGATGAGGAATTGCTGGTTCACACAGGACCTTCTTTTGATGTACATAAATAACACAGAGAAGTAATGTAGCATAGTAGTAAAAAGTTCACATTTTGGAGATCTGCCTGCGTTCAAACCTGGCACTTCTTACTAGCTATAGTTTTCTCCTTTGTAAAATGGAGTTCGGGGGCAGGGTGGTCTCTTCCTCCTGTGTAGGTTGTTCTTTGTGAGGATCAAATGGCTTAGTATATATAAAGTCCTTAAAACAGGGCCAGGATAGAGTAATTACATTTTAGTTATTATTGATAGATTTTTTTCCACAAAAGGGTCTGAAGGAAGATGAGGGCTTCCCAGGCAAGTGTAGGAAGGAAGAACACGCGTTTTAAGTACTGGTGGGAGAAAATGCAAGCCGTGTGTTGAGCATCCCTAGAAGGCAGTGCTGTTAATTCCAGAGGAAGGTTTTCAAAAGGAGGAGTTCTACTGATTGGTTGGAATGGATAACTTTGAAGTCTCCATTGATTTTAAGAAATGTATATGTTAATTCTGTTTTGCTGGTTTCTTTAAAACATATATTTTAGGGAGCTTAAGAAATAATTAACTTTACTAACTATTCAAAATAATTGTGTCATGGTTATTTCTCATGTGCTACAATATTATAACTGAAAAGAGCTTTAAGTTTTCTTAAGTTCAGTTATATGTTAGTGTGTTTTCCACCAAGATTTATTTATCTAACTTGGTTTATATGATGCAGTTAGCCTCTAAAGCAAATGACAATAGCTGATAAATAACTAGAAAGCTGTTGTATTTTTGGCTCAAGTTGATTATATCCATACATACGAAGCTACAAGCCTAATTACTGTTATTTTTGGCCAGAGACCTTGCACGTGTGGGAGTTAGCTAAGTACTTCCTTTGTGAAAAAAGCGATACCTCTTTTTAATTGTTATGATTGCTTAAAGCATGGGATTTTTTTAAAGTGATTGGATTATAAAGATTTAGATTGGGAATTTTATGCCTTGTAATATTTATCATAAATAAATATTGTTCAGAACCATTTAAGTATACAAAGGGCCCAATATTATCATTATCTTCTATGAGCTGGTATTACTAGATAACAGTGAAGACACATGCATATGTACATATAATGAACACCATGGTGGGTATATTTCAAACATGGTAATGTATACATACTATATTATATTTGCACACACATGCATGTACACACATATGCCAAGTTGTCTGGACTGCTATTTGATTATTTAGGCGAATGGCCTCAAACAGTAATGTGAGTGGTTCCCAAATAATTTATTTTCCTATAATAGTATTCAATGTAATTTAATCAGCAGATTTATTGTGTGTTTTTAAATGTTTTTAGGGAATTTCTCTCTGAGTGTGTTGGCCAGTAATAAATAGTAACTTTTAAGTTCATGATTGATTATTAATATTATAAGTTACACAGTTGACCACCTATAAGTGTCTGCATCTCTTTAGCATTTTGTATTTGTAATGAACTAAATCATTCCATAGTTAATATTTTTTTCACTTAAAATGATAGCTTAGAATATTAGTACTAACTGGAAATAGTAGTTATATGCTATATATTTACATTTATTTCTATTTATCTTTGTGAAATTATACAAAATTTGGTGATTTTTCTGAAAGGAGTTACTGAATGGAAAGTTACTTAATATACATATACATTGTTTAAAAGATATAGTTAATTAAACTTTGAATTTTGGATTTTAAGGTATATTTCTTGTTGTTATTAAATTCTGATTTTTCCCTGATTTTGAGTAGCTTTATTCGGTATAGAATAGTTAGGATTTATGGCATTTATCTAATGCCCATGCCAAGATCATGGAACAGCTTACCTGCTGTGTGTCCAGATTTGTGCTTGGGACTCAGTGGTGATTAGGACCTGCTGGTCTCTGCCCTTCTGAGCTTGCTGGGCTCCGTTAACCAAACTGTTAACTCAACAAACTACAACCTTAGATGACTGCTATGACAGGGGCAGTGTGAGGTATTCAGTTTGCAGGAGTACATGTCCAGGGTCCTAACACTCTGCCTTGGTGACAGAGTGTTAGGGGGCTTGGTTTATTTTGACTGTAATTTCCTCAATAAAGATTGTATTAGTAGTTGATGACTAAAACTGTTAGACTTGGTCTGGTTTTACCTTATTTCTCTCCCATCCACCACCTACTTACAATTTTTATATCCTTTTGCCTTTTGATTCTTTCTGGTGAAGGAATTACCCTTTGGAAGGGAGGCACATTGGACTATTTTGAAGTGAAAAAACAGACTTCTTAACTGACCTCTGAATAGTTTGACTAGCACGTTGAATTGGATAACTTAAAGGAAAGGATGTACATAGAATGGTGTGTTGAATACTTACAATGGTATTATTGCCAATCAGTAAATGTTAAAGTACTCTCAATTTGGAAGAAGGAAATGAGTATTAAATAATTTGAGAGCATGAAATAATATAGAGTTTAAGTGAGAATATTGAAAATAAGAATTTGAGAGTATACAAATATGTTGATAAATGTGTATGTATATATACATACATATATATGTATTTTTTAAGCATATAAGTAAGCACTTACAAACTTGGGGAATTGAGGCAGTCAACTTTCCTTTTTTCCCCCCCAACCCCCTTTCCTTTTTGATTGGCTATCCATATTTATGTATACATACATACATATATTTTAATAATGTACATATATATTTAAATGAGTAAGATGTCATCTTCAATATGCGTAGTCCATACACTTAATTAAAAAAAAACTAGTAAAGAAGTAGTTGGAGTAAAAAGAAAAATTAGCATTTCACCTTTCCTGCCCCTGCTTTTTATCCTTATACTTACAGGTAACCACTCACATTACTTAATTGTCTCTTTCTGCAGAAATGTTCATGATGACATGACAAGGTTGTTTTTAATGTGCACAAATCTACAAAATATTGAATTACACAATAGATACTGATCTGAAATATGTTTTTTAATTAAATTTAGGATTCTCATACTCCCAAAAATCATTGCTCAAATCCTTACAGTTATAAGCTTAAATTGAAAGCAAAGCCATACAGTAGGAAAACATCTACTAGTGAACTGAGCAGCTTCTGTGTAAATAAAATTGGGCTCCATTCAGATCTCCTGCATGATTTTAGGTTATCATTTATTCCTTCCTACCTGTCCATCAGTATTTTTTGTCAGTTTATTGCTGATTTATTATTTTCTCGTAAGTATTATTTAGAGAATATGCATCTGAAATGGTAAGAGCGCAAAGTACTTTCACTTTTTTTGAGTGACCAAACATGATAAAACACAAACAAGAATCTATTAAAATAAATAAGTCAACAATTTTAATTCTAAATTTGTATGTTCAGCTTTGACCAGATAATAGTTTTCTGTTTCAGCTTCTGTATAAATAAGCATACATCCTGGAATAAGCCTCCATCTCCTCAGTTTCAGGTTCCAAATTCATTATCATGTCTACAAATGGACTTCCTATTGCTGTTAAATCATTCCTTATTAATTTGTTCATTTAGTGATTGATCAGTTGACTTCTTTTTTTTTTTAAGATTTTATTTATTTTATTTTTAGACAGCGGGGAAGAGAGAAGAGAGAAACATCAATGTGTGGTTGCCACTCACATGCCTCCATACTGGGGACCTGGCCGGCAACCCAGGCATGTGCTCTGACTGGGAATGGAACCTCTGACTGTGAACCCGTGGTTCACAGGCCGGCACTTAATCCACTGAGTCATACCAACCAGGGTGATCAGTTGATTTCTAAACATTACTAGAATGTTTACTCTGCCATGTGTGTAAATTGTACAGGTGTGGATGGACAGTGGTGAAAGCAGTTCATTTGCCATAGACTGGCACTGCCATTTATCTAGCCATCAAAACTTGAAGCTTCTCTGTCATTTTAGACTCTGATTAGTTCCTTGATATAGTAACTTTTTGTACCACATTCTCCTCTCACCTGCATATTTGATTTTGTCATGCCACCCCTCTTTCTGCTCCATATACTCTATACTTATTCCTACTTTTTATCTTTATACTCTTTATTCACAGGAGTGTTTTCACTTCCCTTGGAATTTATAATTTATGTAAACTGTCATACTTTGACAGTTTTTAATGGGATAAACTAATTAGTAATTTATTTAAAAAGAACATTAATAAAACCAATTAATAATTATTTAAAAAGCATTTTAAAAAGAGAGGGTGTTTTCAGTTTTTCAAAAGATTTTCTTAGCTAATAATGCACTTGTTATTTGTAATGGTATACTAGAAAATATATTGGGGACAAATTAATTTAGTGTTTTTTAAAATATAATTAGTTAAATCTATTATTTTGAAACTTATTTGAAGTAATATGAAATAACTTAAACATACTAAGATTCAGAGTTGTATGAATTTATTATTTAGGGATGACCTTGAGCTTGGGACATTTTTAGATGAATAAATGTTTTCATATATTTTACTTATACATATGTTACAGACCCTATACTACACTGTTGTTATTTTTGCTTTAAATGTTGAATTGTCTTAAAGAAATTAAGGAAAATATAGGTTTTTTTTTAATTTGCTCTGCCTCTCTCCCTTTATTCCTCCTTCTGTCAATTTCTTCTTTCTCAAAAAATCGGGGCTTTGCAATTTTTTTTTTTTTGAAAAGGGCCTGATTATAAGTACTTTAGCTTCTGTAGCTAAAATACAATTTCCATCACATATTCTTCTTGTTGTTTTCTTTTCCTTTTTAAACTTTTACAACAATGCATAGCCCTTACAAAAACTTCCTTTGTGCTGGATTTGGGTCATAATATGCTGGCCCTATTATAGATGCAGACTTTCATCTGCTGTCACTTCCCATCAGTCTAACGCAGTACTTTTAGCACTGCTCACATTGTTGGTCACAGATTTTCTCAACTTTTATTTATGTGAATGTCTTTATTTGTTTTCATTTTTTGAAGGATAATTTTGCTAGATAGAGAAATATATTTTGGAATTTTATTTTCTTTTCCACGCTTTAAAATCCATTGTCATCTACCGTGCACCCCAATATTGTGCAGTTGTGGCATACCCATGTGTTGTGTCATTTATAGTCACCAAACATGGGATTTGCTGAGCTTCTTGGATCTGTAGGTTGATGTTTTCAGTCAAATTTGGGTAAAAACCAGCCATTATTTCTTTAGCTATTCTTTCTTGGCAGTTTTCTCTCTCCTCTCCTTTTGGTACTTTAATTACATACATGTTAGATTACTTGATAGTGTTCTACAGGTTATTGAAACTGTGTTCTTATTTACTCTTTTCTCTGTTTCAGTTTGTATAATTTGTATTAACTTGTGTTCAAGGTCAATAAGCTTTTCTTCCCCAGTGTTTCATCTGTTGTTAATACCATCCCGATAATTTTGACTACATGTATTGTATTTTTTGTTCTGTTAACTGATTCAAACAGAAAAGAGAGTGAAAACGTACAATGAAATGTACCTCTTACAGGTCCCCGTTCCCTAGGCACGACTATAAACACCAGCAGCAGTGACTTACGTATTCTTTCATACCCACACATTCATTTTTACATTTTGATACAAATGGAAGTAAACTATATATTTTGTTCTTCTCTTGGAATTTTGATTTTTTTTAAAAAACCTTGTATCTTGGAAAGTTTTCCAGTCTTCAAATTCTTACTCTCCCCCTGCTTAACAAAAGGAATTAAGAACACTGGCTATCAAAACAAAATGAAACATAAAACCCACTGGCTGTCATATTTCTAGAAATAATTTTTGATTCTTTTTGTTATTCTTTTCAGTGTTGATATGTACAAACCTGACTCCTAGTGGTAGTTCAGAAATTATTTAATTTCCTCCTGACTATTATTATTTTGGTGAGCAGTAGTGACCTTTATTGAATGACCACTGTATGCTTGGCCATTAAATACTATGCTTTATTTACTAAAGCACTGTTATATATCATTTCTTGCTTAATATTATTATTTGAACTATAATACTCTAGCAATACATTTATGATACTTTGGTAAACTTAGTTGTTTTTTTTTTTTTTTTTAAAGATTGGGCTCCTTTTGTTTCTTTTTAAACTTTTCAGTGTAGACACTTTTGAAATGATTACAAAATAGAATGGTGTAATAAACCTCTATTTGCCTGTCATTCACCTTAGCAATTACCCGCTAAAGCCTGGTGGTTTTTTTTTTTTTTTTGTTTTTGCCACCCTGGGCACTTCCCCCTCCCATAATATTTTAAAGGAGACTTCAGATATATTAATTTCATTAGGAATATTTTTTCACATGATCAACAGTACTTTTATGAAACAAAAAAGGCAGTTTCTTAATATGGTCCAATATCCTATCAGCGTTTAAATTTCCAGTTCTCTACAGTGTCATACTATTTAAACCTTTTGTTAAAATCAGGACAAAAAGGTTTATATATTTTTATAGGTTCATGTCTTTTATATTCTGATCTGTAAGTAACCTTTCCAAGTCTCTCTTTCTTTGCAAATTATTTGTCAAAGAAATTTTTTTTGTTCTGTAATGTTTTCTACTGTAGTTCTGTTTTTAAATAAACATAAAAATTAGATTCCTTTAAAGATTGTTGTAACTGATTGCTTTCAAGTTTCCAGATATTCTTTTAGATATTATCAGATTACATTTGAACATGTATTTTTTTGTCTATCATAGTTCTATGATGGCTTTGTTTTATGAAAATTACCAGTTAAATACATGTGTGCAGATTTGAAATATAGCATACTCTTTGAAATAAAAAAGACAAAATCAGATAAAATTAAAGATAACTAATTAGTAGGGTGCCCATACTATGCAATAGATGATGAGTTTATTTTGTCTGCTAAATTTGTAGTAGTGGTTTAAGAAAGAAAAAAATCTTGCTTCTGTTTTTGTTAGAATGTAGTCAACTGTTTAATGCCATACAGAGAGAGGCTTATTCAGAGTCCTTGAGATGTGGCATAGGTGTCTTGAAGTTTAAGTCTTTTCCTAAAAGACATAATCTTGCTGAACCTTAATCTTGGTGAATCTTGCTGAAGGGATGTCATGTATTAACTAGGAGACTAGGCTTTGATACAAGATAATTGAAACATCCAAGTTTATGAGAGGAAAGAGTGTGGAGCATACCCGTGGGCAGAATGGGCCAGCACAGTGGTGATATATTTAGAGGAAGGTAGCTGGGAATGTCACAAGTCACAGCTGTTTGCTGGGTCTGTGTTAGAAAACTGAAATACCAAAATATTATTTACCCCAAGCTGGTATTTCATGCATTTAGATCTAGAAAAATTGTAGTTGCATTCTTTCTTTACAGTCTTCTGTGCCTCTAAATAGTCTTCTTATCCAAAAGGGGTTCGGATAGTTATTTCCAACATTTCCCTCCTCTCACACATCTAATCTTTGTTGTCTTTTTTTTTTTTTCCACTTCTTGAAGTATATATAGATTTGTATCTGCAGTAGTTTTGAGATCACAGAACAGAACCAGTGAAACAAATAGGAAATATCAAGATATTATTTACCCCAATCCAAGTATAGTTGTCACAGTTCCTGGCAAACTGTGAGCTTTGTTTCCTGATGATGAATGAATGGTGAATGAGCTTCCAGGAGATAAGGCTGTGCCAGAAAGAGCCCCTAGGCCATAGAAGGTGGCTGCATGCAGTTGGTCTGCTAGCAGAGTTCATTATGCTTCATTCCTATATTTTTGCCCTGGGTAAACTTTGTATTTTAGTCTGTGTGTGTGCATGTGTGCATTCATGTGTGTATGCACACGAGGTGCACACATGTGTATATGTACATATGTGACTCTGTTACTCGGTAAGTAACCTAAGTAAATCTGCTGCTTAGCCTTTCAGGATAAGAACACTGTTTTCATGTTCCTTTGTATCCCCACCATAGTTACTATGACTACCTCCTTCCATGTACTACATTAGAAATCACCAAATGGGGAGAGGAAATCAGTGTTGTCATCTCTAGTACTAGTATCTAAACCACAATGGGCAAAGTATTTTAATATGATTGTTAGAAAATTGTATTAATTTGTGCCAGTTTTCAGTATCTTTTACAAAATAGTTCATTATGTTTAAATAGTTGTTTTCACTATTTTCAAACATTGAATTTTCAGGTGGAAATTTATTTTCTAGTTTAGGGCTTACATTAAAAATAAACAATAGATATGTTTTTGCTATTACACTTACCAAATACATGCTTTGGCTTTGTTTTTTAGAAATATAATTTAATTGGGTGTCCTTAGCCACCAGGTGCACAGGAGCTCTCCTTCCTTATCCTCAGTGGTATCCGGTAATTGGCAGCTCCTTTGATAAAGCAGACAGATAATGTCCTTGCTGCTGTCCCCATTACTTGATAAAAAGTTACTTCCAACAGATGACTGATAAGACTTTTTCCACTTTTTGCATTTTATATAATTTTGAATCTTGATCTGATATCTGTAATTTGGAGAACATTGATTTTTCAAGTTTGGCTGTATGTTGGAATCACCTGGGAAAATTTTTAAAATGCTAATTTAATTAGCATGGAGTTCAGCCTCAGTATCAAAATGTTTAATGACTTTAATATTATGTGACTCTTAATATGCAGCAGCGTTTTTTTCACTGTTTGGGTGATATATACAGGGTCATCAGACTAGGAGCTGGAAGAGTGGCACTAAGGGACTTGAAACTGGGCTAAGTTGTTTTGGCAGCTTTCTAAGGAGGGAGCTTTTCAGCTTCAAGCTTAACCCCTTGCTAGACAGCTTGTGGGCTCCCAAACAGTGTGAGGGGTTTGCTTTGCTTTTTACTTCTTAGGAAATATGTGCTCAACCATGAAAGTCAGTGGTCTTCTTAGCAAGATCTTCTAGGGATAAAGTATAATTACCCCACTTTTAAAAGCACAGAATTTGAGCAGTGGCCTGACAAGACACAGTTCTCAGCTCTACTGATCAAGGCTAAGTAACTCTGTAAAATGACACCAGATGATATTAAAGGGACAAAAAATAATTTAAAAGCTTTAGATGGTTTGGTGTGATGCATTCATTGTATTTTTATGTACATTTTGTTATTTTTCATGGTCAGTTTTGCTATCAAGATGATTTTCTTAAGGCAGAAACATTGTACTTCTTAGTTGATTCATAATTTTAAAAGCATGTTAGAGCTTATGTCTGCTTTTCTCTGCACTATTTTCCCAGAAACATGCTTTCTGAAATGGATATATGAACAATTTTACAAGATTAGGCATTATAACTTGTATTATGGCTTATTCTGTTTCTAATCTTCTTTGCTATTTTTGACTTATTATCATACTAGGTTGGGAGATTTTTCATGTCTTTTATCTCTACCTTCGTACTTTTCCTATAGCCAGTCTGGATCTTTACACAACCCTTTAAACCTTTTATCAAAAATTGATTACAACCTCTAGACAGATTTTTTTGGGGGCCCTCAAACACTCAGCTCCCCTCCTTTACCCTTGGTACCTCTTCTCCTTTCTCAGTTCCTTCTTAGCTATTGCCCATCTTGTGTATTTGATTGATCATATGATGGATCATTCTAGCTCCTCATTACACTGAATTCTTTGTCCTTCCTTCTGGAAATATCCAAATATGGCATCCTTCTCCATTTCTTCATCTTGGGTTGCAGAACTGTGTTAGAAAAGATAGCACTGCTCTGCACGTTGGAGCCACAAAAATTCATGGATTTTCACGTTCACAGATTCCTGGTTGCTATTCATCAATGCTTTTGTTTTTCCTTTAAATTGGTCAGCTCTTCCATTCCCATCCATTACTTTGTCTAATTTCCACCAGTCTCTAAAACCTCTTAAACAAACATTAGACTCCTTTTTCTTTGTAGACAACCATGCCTCGTATCTCAATAAAACTTAAATAATTGGCTAGAACTCCCTCAAACTCATCCTTTCTGTTAGCAGACTTTGCATCTGATCTACTGTCCTCTTTTCTTTCCTTAGGCTTCAGAGAATCACCTGCGGATTGCCCTCTTCAAAACCAACCTTCCACCTACACTCTTGATGTTGTCTTCTACTCTCTGCAGAACCTTGCCCCTTCATATCTTACACTGTTTCTTGTACCTTTTCTCTCTCTTTATTGGTTCCTCTCTCTGAGTCTAAGCATCTTTGAAAAACACACCAAACCAAACAACCTTTCCTCAGCTATGTTTCTCTCTGATCCCCCAGTTCTATCTTATGGCTAATTTCTTTGGGGATACTTATTAGAGTAACACTTGATTAATATGGTGAAGTATATCTCTTTATATTCATCATTGAAGGTTTTTTTTTGCACTAGAGATATGATTTTTTTTTGAAGAATATAAGATTTTTTTTAATTAAATTTTATTTTAATTGTTGTTCTTATGAGATATGATTTAATTAAATACATTTTATACATTATTTAGGTTACCTTTTCTCTTTCCCTTGTCCTGTTTGCTGTTACAGCTTATAGTAACATGCTTCCTGATATTGAAATACCTTTGCATACTTATTTGATACCCTTCTTAGTCATGGCTTTCTTAACCTTTGAATATAGTTCTCGATGTAGATTGTTGCATCTTATTCACATGTGAGACTTGTCTGCAGTGTTAATTGTTCTGCCTCTTCACATTTTGATAATGGATTTACCAGCTTTATAAGTGGCTCAGAACTCCTTTTGTGTTATCTTGTGCTCTGTAACAGTTTAGGAAATGCTTTGGTTATGAAGTTGGAAAGAATTTGATAATAAAATCATCTGGGCCTGCAACCTTTACATAAGGTAATTATGTGTTCTTCTCTGGTAACTATCTCAACTTCATCCATGGTTGTTATTCTAGTTGAATTTTTTTCTTCCTGGACAAGTTGAATGATTTTATGTTTTTCTAGAATTTTTAGTAATCACAGTTTTTAAATTCATTAGCGCTGAGTTGAGTCCCTGATATTTTTCACTCTTTCAAGCAATATTTTTCAATTTTAAATATTACTAGTCTAGACTGTCAGTTTTGATGTTATTGTACAGTGTCCCCTTAGCAAAGAAGTAGGTTTGGAGGGATGTGCAAAATGTGTAACTTTAAGGTTAAAATGTGTTACTTATAATGATAGATTTATTTAGCTGATTTAGTGGTGAACACTATGATAATATTCATTTAGAAGAGCATCTATAAAGGGTTATGGGTATTGGATGCATTTTTAACATTACATCATTGTTATATATTTAGTCTTATTTAAATAGCTCTGGTAGTTAACAGTAAGAGTAAGGAGCTTGTACTGATGTGTAATGAGGGGACGTAGGAGTTAGGCTTATTCAGCAGTAAAAATAGTACAGTCACATATGGTGATTTTTTTTCAATCAGATGGTCTCTCAGTAAATAGAGGAGCCTTTTACAGTTCATTGGGATATACTTCATAGAATTTTATGATTAGCATTTCCACTTCGTGCTTTCAGGCCTAAGGGCTGAGGGAGAGTGTTAGAGCAGAAGGGTTGGTGTATCAGGACAGCAAGAAGGAAGGATAAGCTGATAGAATTAAGGTAGAAATTATTATTTAGTCCTTTAAAAATTATTTTTCAATTACAGTTGAAATACAATATCATATTTGTTTTGGGCGTAGAATATAGTGATTAGACATTTATATACCTTGTGACGTGATCACCCCAGTCGGTTAGTACCCTCCTGACATCATACGTAGTAATGACAGTGGTATTGACTGTATTCCTTATGCTGTAATTTACATCCCCTGGACTATTTTGATAATGGCAATTTGTACTTAGTCACTTTCAAGATAGAAATAATTTAAATTGATTGACTGAATGGAGTAATATCTATTCAAGTGCTTTTGGGGTACTTGCACAGTTTCCCAAATGTAGTAATCATTTATAATGTTAAAGAGGATTCTTAAGTGAAACTACCCAATGCCAGTTTTCAATATGGTGCACAGGTATTCCTTTTTCTGTTTTTCAGAATAGATCAGTTTTCTCTCTGTCACGTAGCAGGTTATTGTCAAGGTTTATATAATCAGTAAATTACTCAGGGCCATCATATGTTATCATTATTGATGTTCATGAGATAATTAGCTACAGGCAAATGGGGTTCTACATGCAAGACTTGGTGGTGACAGAGAAGGGAGGGACAGGTTCTGAATGAGGGTGTTAGAGGAGGTGTCCTGAAGAGGGCAACTTGTTGAAAGATGTCACATAGAGAAGGGAGGGTGTGGGAGGGGCCTGCTGGGAAGGTCTTCCCCTGGACTAGTCTTAGGGATCCAACAGACCCTGCATTAGGTGTAACTAAAGCAGAAAAGAAGATGGGGGAACTGGGAGGCAGAGAGGTTGTGGGATCACAAAGAACATAGATGCCACACAGGGGAATTCAGGCTTTATATTTACTATCAAATTGATATTAAAGTGATTGTTTGAGGGATATAATGATCTGTAAACTCATCCAGGAGAGCTATTCTTTTTCATTTCTAGTTCTTTCTATTGTACCGGACACAGGGTAGACATTCAATGTAATAAAAACACACAGCTTTTGTGTTTTCATCCTAACAGTTCGGTGGGTTGGTCCCCAAAGCTGTGATGTCCTGGATCCCAAGTCTCCCAAGGAGTGGTGTGTTCAGGCATCAGAGATGGTGCAGGAGGCTGCACATTCACCATACGGTGGCAATGCACAGAGAACGTGTACCTACCAACCATTAGAAGATTGATTTATTAAATAACATTATAAAAATCACTTGGTCTTCTTAGAACCTCAAAAGACAAATTGTTTCTTAAGGACTCTAGGACAATTTCTTTTTTTTTTTTTTTACCTCAGTGGTAAGACTATGTTTCCCAAGTACTTTTTTCTTTGTTTGTAATGATTTATGGATGGTGAAAAATATTTGGCACTGTTTTGTACACAAAGAAGCTTTTATGTGTGTAAGGCATTATACAAGATTGTTCATAGTCTTTACCATTAACAAATAGTTTCTGTGCTTTATTGGAGAAAAAAACTGTAAAAAGGTATACATTTCTAATAGTTGCAGAATCAAAATATAACCTATAATATTAGTACACTCTCTCCTAGCCTGTCACTCTTTCAGATACAGGTCCCTCTATCTCTTAGGCAAAATTATAGATCCATTCATGTGTTTCTGGTATCTTTTCTAGGTGACAGTCCCAAGTATACTTAGTAAAAATGGATTAATTAGAATATTAACATCTTAATTTAAATACAGTAAGAGCTCATTACAGTAAGAATGCTTTTAGATTTACCAACATGGTATGAGTGTCCATTTTGAATGTATATTTAATTTTATTTTTAAGCAACAGCAACAGAGGAACTATTTATTTGTAAATGTGTAGTTCTCTGTGAAATTGTTGCCTAACAGTGACATTGAGAAGAGCATGATGGAAGATGATTCAGAGTCTGAGACCCCTTCCTAAACAACATGCCACCCCTTACCCAGCCCCCTCTCAAGGCTTATAATGAAGTCTGTTGTTGCTGGAAGTGTTACCTTTGGTTTGGTAGTAGAATAGGGTAAAACAATGTAATGAAAAAGATTTGCTGAGAACTGTTTGTTATATCAATGAGTTTTGGGCTGCAGGTTTACAGATCATTAGTGGGTTGTGAAATCAATGTAGCTGGGCAAGACAGCATTTTTCATTTTTAATAGGAAAGGATAGAAAGTTGAATGTGGGTAAGTTTGTTTCTAGTTGTGTATGTACATATGTAAGCATGTGTAATTGGTTAAAGTGTAAAATATTTCTTGCTCTGGGTCATTATAAAAAATGGTAAACATTACTTTTAAAAATTAATAAATGCCTTGTGTAAACCAGTTAGGGGCATATAATAAGTGACTACTTAATCTGTAATTTTGAAAACCTTATATTTTACCAGGAGAATCATAAAGCAAAGGTTAAATATAAACAGGACTTTTACTAAAATTGAAGCAAAGCTTTTAATAATAGCTGTTTCTAAGCTCTCTACTTGAAGACCATGTTGCCTGTTGAACTGGTGCTCCATGTTGAAGCATTCAAGTGGATCAGTGGAGAGAGGCATGAATCAGCTGTCTCTTGGAAGCCCCCTGCCTGGGACCTGGCCTGCAGCCTAGGCACGTGCCCTGTTGGAGAAGCTAACCAGCGACCTTTTGGTTTGCAGGCCGATGCTCAATTCACTGAGCCACACCAGCCAGGGCAAGAAAAAGGCAACTTAACTGTAAAATTTAAAAACAAAGATTAGATTTTTATGATCAAATGAACAATAAATTGAGGTTATTTTTGTAAGAATTTGTTATATTAAAACACAAAAAGAAGGTGGCAAAACTTCAATATACTAAATAAATAACAGCTATTCTTTAAGTGTGTTTTTGCAAATTTTTATTGCTTTGAGCCACAATCAGTTCTATTAATAAAAACTTTATTACATAATTCCAAGCTATGTATACATAAACCCTTAAACACAGTTATTATTGCTATGACTATATATAACGTATACGCATATATTATGGATCTTAAGTTTGGACAAATTGTTGACATGGAAATAATAGTGATTTTCTCTTCTATGTTTCTCAAGGACTATGTATTTAACTTATGTGATGTGTTTATTTGCATATTGAATGTCTACAGTGTACTTAGTGTGTTGTATTTTTAAAAAGTAGACCTTGTCCCTTTGTTACTTATTTTAATATAGATTTCATTCATGCATTTGCTATTTTTCTCTTTGAAGTAACATTACTATTGAGCGCAGGATCCACTTTCTGCATTTAATATGCATTTTTAGTACTGTTTTCAGTTCCACTCATTTCATGAGAAAAATAATGTGTAAATAAGAATAATTATATCATTTCCAAAGATGTCACTACTCATAAGTCTTTTTAAAAAATCCTTACCTAAAGATATGTTTATTGATACTTTTGGAAGAGACAGGAAGGGGAGAGATAGACAGAGACAGACAGAGACATTGATTGCCTGCCTCCTGTATGCTCCCTGACTGGGGATCAAATCACAACCTAGACATGTGCTGTTACCAGGAATCAAACCCGCAACCATTAATGGGATGACACTCCAAGCAAGCCACCTGGCCAGGACTCTGTTCATAAATCTTTTATTTAAATTATATTTTATCATTATGCTATTACAGTTGTCCCAAATTTCCCCCCTTTGTCTGCCTTTACCATTCCTTCTCACTCCCTCAGGCAATCCCTGACCATTATCCATGCCCATGGGTCATGTATATATGTTCTTTGGCTACTCTATTCCTTATACTCTACTTAACATCCCCATGACTATTCTGTAACTACCAATTTGTACTTCTTAATTCCTTCACTTTTTCACCCAACTCCCTGACCACCACCGTCCCACCCACAATCTGGCAATCATCAAAATGTTCTCTGTATCTATGATTCTGTTTCTGTCCTGCTTGTTTGTTTATTTTGTGTTTTAGATTCAATTGTTAATAAGATATGTATTTATTGCCATTTTATTGTTTGTATTTTTGATCACCTTGTTCTTAAAGAAGACCCTTTAACATTTCATATAATACTGGTTTGGTGATGATGAATTCCTTTAGATTTTCCTTTTCTGGGAAGTTCTTTATCTGTCCTTTGAGTCTGACTGATATGTTTGCTGCGTAGAGTAATCTTGGTTGTAGTTTCTTGCTTTTCATCACTTTGAATATTTCCTACCTACCCATTCTAGCCTGAAAAGTTTCTTTTGAGAAATCAAGTGACAGTCTTACGGGGGCTCCATTTTTGGTAACTAGATTCTTTTCTCTTGCTGCTTTTAAGAGTCTTTCTTTGTATTTTAACCTTTGTCACTTTAATTATGATGTGTTTGGTGTGGGCCTTTTTGGGTTCATGTTGTTTGGGACTCTTTGTGCTTCTTGGAATTACATGTTTGCTTTTTTCACCACATTAGGGAAGTTTTCTTTTATCATTTTTTCAAACAGGTTTCCAATTTCTTCTTTCTCTTCCCTTTCCAGCACCCCTATGGTGCGAATATTAGAATGCTTGAAGTTATTCATGAGGCTGCGTACACTATCATTGTTTTGGATTCTTTTTTCTTCTTGCTGTTCTGATTGGGATTTTTTTTGCTTCCTTATGTTCCAAATCACTGATTTGATTCTCAGCTTCACCCTCTCTACTGTTGATTTTCTTTAAATTGTTCTTTATTTCAGTTAGTATATGCTTTGTTTCTGACTGGATCTTTTTTATGCTGTTGAGGTCCTCACTAAGTTTCTTGAGCATCCTTATAACCAGTGTTTTGAACTCTGCATATGATAGATTGCTTTTCTCTATTTTTAATTCTTATTCTGGAGTTTTGATCTGTTCTTTCATTTGGGCCATGTTTTTTTGTCTCCTCGTTTTGATAGCCTCCCTGTTTTTGTTTTTATGTATTAGGTGGAGGTACTATGTCTCACAGGCTTGATAGAGTGGCCTAATATAGTAGGTGTTCTGTAAAGCCCAGTGGCACAGCCCCCCCTATTATCCAAGCTGGATACTCCAGGTGCACCCACTGTGTGGGCTGTGTACACCCTCCTGCTGTAGTTGAACCTTGGTTGCTGTTGGCATGTCCAAGGTCAGCCAACACCTGTATTCTGTCCAGGGTCACACAGCATTGGCTACAAAGCCATCTCAAGATAGCTACTACTTTGCTGGGTTTGGAGGTGTCCAGATGAGGCCAAGCTCTGAACTGAGGCTGGCTGCTGTTAGTGCTAGTCCTGGAGCCACTGAAACATGAGCCAAGACAAACCATTCATATGGAAAAACCCTGGAAACAGCTTGGGTGGGTTTGAAAGTTCTGTGTGTCAGGGCCTCCAGTAATCACCAGGATGGGACAAACGGTGTGAGCCAAGTTGATGGAGTCTCAGATATGCTGCCTGCCTCTCAGGCTCTGTTGTGTGAGGGCTCAGAAAAGGAAGAGTAGCCTCTGCCAGCACTTCTCTCTGGGAGAAAACTTCCTCCCAGCTCTCACCTGTATGCTGGACATTTCAGTTCCTTCCTGTATATGTCTCTGATGCCTTTCAATCTGCTGCCTTTGAGCTGGAGCTCAGAGGGAGTAAGTCCAAGTGAGGACTCACTGGGTCCTTTTGAAAGAATTGCCTGGGACTCTAGTAGTTTGTCTTCCATAGCCTCAATCCCCACTGGTTTTTGCAGCCAGAAGTTGTGGAGACTTATCTTCCTGGCACTGGAACCCTAAGCTGGGGAGCCTGGTGTGTGGTGGGACCCCTCAGTTTCAAGATATCCCTTTCTGTTTTTTTTTTTTTCCCCCATGAGACCAGTCCATTACATCTGTACCCCTCCTACCAGTCTCGAAGTGGTTTCTTTAATTCCATAGTTGTAGTACTTCCATTCAGCTCAATTTCTGATGGCTCTGAATGATGGTGGTTCTATAGTTTTGTTGTAATTTTGACGTGGTTGTGTGAGGAGACAAGCCATGTTTACTTATGCTGCCATCTTAACTGGAGTCTCTATAAATCTTATTCAGAATCTAATACTTAGCAGGAAGCAAGTAAGTCACTGATGTGGGGAATGCATTTGTCAGGATGAAAATTATAGTTATTTTTTACCATTGCTGATATGTAGTGTCTAATATTTCAAGCTTGCTTGTGTTCTTTATTTGGCTCTGCCCCTCTGACCTGATTTGGCACACTGGGTCAATCAATGTACAATTGAAAGAATTTTGACCAGTAATTCAAAGGTTCTCTGAAGTTTTGTCTGTTTCAACAAGAATAATGGGGGAAGAGGCAGGTAGACCAAAGTTTAAAGGGCCTGTATGGGATCTGTGCTTTTTATTTATTTGGGGAAGGATGTCATTCTGGGGATTACCTCTTCCGTGGCTGGTAGTGGTATTAGGTTTATCATTGGAGATTGTTTTGGGGGCTGATTTTGTATGCCAGAAGGCATACAGGACTAAAGTACCAATATTTTGAAAGCATTTAAACTGTACTTCCATGGACTATCTAAAATATTATATAATTATTGACACTGTACATCAGTGCAAGACAGTATCTTGGGCATTTTATAACTTTTATAATTAGTACACAGACCACTGTATTTGAAATTGGAATTGGTTACTGTCATAATCATCAAATATGTATATCCTCATAAAGTTTAAATTAATTGTTACCAAAGTAGAACATTTGCTAATTTACAAATCCGGTTACACCCAAAGCCTCAGATCAGAAAGCTACAGGCCCTCGCCCACAATAAACTCCCTTTCCTGTCCTTTCCTTTAGCAGCCCTCCCAAGTATTTGTTAGTTATTGCTTCTGGGCTACACCTCATCTTTCAAAACTTCATGCATACGTAACAGTTCTGTAGTCATTAGTTCTTTTAAAAAATACCAATAAACATTTATTCTCTTAGTTTCTATAGAACAGGACTTCTGGAGTGGCATAGATGGGAAGTTTGGCTTGGAGTTTCTCATGAATATAGTCCTTAGTTATATATAGTATCTCTTTAATGCAGTATAACTTTAAAAGGGAATATTACATATTTGTTTGATATATAATTATTCAACAAATATTTATTCCTGTGTGTCAGGAACTGTTTATAGGAAGTATGTTTTACTGTATTATTATTTGTAAAAATGATGAGCTGATTTATAAATTTTCTTTCTTTTTCTTAGATAAAATTGAAGAAGCACAAAAAGAACTTAATGGGGCAGAAGTGTCAAAAAAAGGTAAATTAAAATCAACCCCAATATAAACTTCATTCTTGCAGAGATTCCTATATAGACATAATTGCAGCATTTACTAAATCAGTGGAAGCAAATGGTACAATTAAAAATCACTTTAAATTAATTGATACCTAAAATATATGGACTTTGCTTTATGAAATGTTTTAGCTACATAGCCTACTTTGTAATTGTTTCCCACATGTTAATATATTGATAATATTGCTGATGGGAGTGTGGTGGTTGTAGAAGTGCAGGCAGGAGTGAGGCTGTTGCAGCTCTTTTGAAATCCTGTGTACGAGACTGTCCCACAGCAATAATAAAACCAGAAGACTGGATGCTGATGGCTGTGTGTATGTATGTTCATTGGATGCAGTATATTTTTGAAATTATGAAAACCTAAGACAACTAGAATAACCTAAATGCTAGTCAGTAGAGGAGTAGTTGAAAAATCATAGTAAATTCATATGTTGGGTTGTTACATATTTTTTAAAAATGTTATTTCAATTGATTGATAATTTGTTGCTAAATGAGACAATGAAATTGCATTGTAGCACATAAAATACACAGTTTTTTTGTTCACTTGAAAGCACACAGGCACAGTGCATACACATTCCTTATGTAGGACTTGATAAAATTCAAAGGGATTTATATACAGATACCTGAACAATGTTGTGAGAAAAAAGCAGAGGAAAATGATAAATTCTTATTTATGTGTCTTTGTGTCCTTTTGCTAGTTAAAATTGGTATAATTTTATATGAAATATGAGAAGTTTAAAGGCAAAAATTAGTTTTCATGATAGAAAACATACTGATTATTTTTCCAGGTGGTAGGAAAAAATACATTCAGTGTAGAATGGTCTGTGGGGAGGGGAAGACAGTGGGGTATATAGTTTACTTGTTACCTGTTAATGAGTAAAATTGGCTAAAACAATATAAAGTTTTCTTTATGGCATTTCTATTTCATGATTTTTTATTTCTTTGTTTCTGTTACATCTTTTAATTATAGTGAAATATTTTGACAGAGTAAATTAGTCATGTAGGATTTCAGTTGAAAGTCTTTTTCTTAAATGTCCTTTAAATATAGTTAGGTTCCTAACTATTGATTTTAGGGGTTTTAATTTCTGCCTGTCCAGGTTCTCCTTAAACCAGGCTGTGAAACCTCCAAGATTATTTGGGGTTGGTATGAATAGTTACACTGTGATGTACAGCAACCTTAAGGAAGTGTCCTCCTCCTCCTTTGTCCTCTCCTCCCATGCCTTTCTTCCAAAAAATCTATCAAAGGTCCATATCAAATATGGCCCTTTAAGACATTCTTGCATAAAAGCAAGTCTAGAAAGAGCAGAGATGGCACCAAAGCCATGCTGTCCCTTTGAGAGGTTGACTAAAGATCCATTCCTTGCGTGGCTGTAAGTAGCGTTTAAGGTACTCAAGCAGGCTATGACAGATCTTAAAACATTGGTTTTTCAGAGTCAGCCTTTTTCGCATCTAGTAATGGTTTAGAGCTGCTTCAGGTAGCAAAATAAATGCTTGCTTGCGTTCCTTTTCCTTCTTTCTCACCCCTGTGGCAGAGTTTTTGAGAACAGTGAACTAAATGTCTAATAGGAAGGAGGAAACAGAACAAAGGTTCTAGAAAAAGAAAATGGATAATGAGGTTTAGAATAATCTTCTGGGCTTCATTTGGCAGGCTACACTTACTTAAGACCTAGGATGAATACCAAATAAGCATTATTCTATGCAGTTCACTGCTTAGAATTACTATTTGGCCTTCATTTTTACATACATGTTCTAGGCAATTTGAAAATAAAATAGTTCTCCTTTTCAGTATAATTAAGGAGTATTATCAGTTTGTGTTTAACAACATGAGATGAAAAATTTTAGTAATAAAAGTGTTCAGATTTCTCAAATCTTTGCTTGCAGAACGATTTTGTTGAAGGAAGTTTATTTCTTCCTTTGAAGAATATACTTTAAAAATTTAGAGTTATTTATTGTTTTTATTGATTAAAATGATTGTCTAGGATTGATCACTTTTTCAATATTTTTTCCATATGCTTTTATTTCCCTCTGCAAGTCTGACTTATTTTTACATCTGGCTTTTTTTTCTACACTGCCCACGGACAGCTTTGAGGCTCCGTCTCCATCGTACATGCTGTGGTCCTTAACTCATTTATGGTTTTTTCCTCCCATCTTCTTTTTTGGTAACCATTAGGACAAGTAACTAATTTATCTTCAGAAGCACTTAACATAATGGTAGGCTCATGTTAAAACTTTTTTCCCTCATTGATAGATTAAAATAGATATCTTTCTTGTTTTCTAACATTTTAAGGAAAGATTAATCTGTTTGTAATATGATGTCAAAATAACTTCTTTTGCCCATTACACACCAACAGCATATGGAAGTGCACTAAATTACGTTAGTATACTTTATCCTATTTTTATGTTATGAATGAAAATGAGATGACTTTGATTTATTTATTTTGATTTTAATCAATTTGGGGGAAAATACAGCATGCATCATCCATATAGTTCTCCATATTGTCATGATATCCTTCCTTACCATGCTATTTACTTGTCCTTAACATCCATTGTGCTTGACACTATTTCTGAAATTATTGTGCAGGCTTTAAATAAGATAATAAATGCCACAGATGTAGTAATGTGAGGATAAGTGTGAGATGAACTGGGAAAAAATAAATAGATTTACTAGAACTTTTTATCTCTTGAATAGGCTTTAATTTTAACACTTTGTTTTAAATTTTGTCATACAATATTTGAAACATAAATTAATAGATGCAAGATATGAAAACTATAAAGCAAAAAATAACATGGTAATAATCTTTGATTCTGGCAATTGACACGTTGCTAATACTGTTGCATAATCCTGTTGCCTGTCATGATAGCTGGCCACTGTCTACGCTGTAGAGGTGTTAATTGTCCTCAATTTAGTGGTCATCATTTTAGTGCTTCTTAAAATTACTTACGTATTCTTTTTTTCTCCACATTTTTTCTATTTTTTAAAATTATTTCAATTATTGTTCTTGTACAGTTTTCTGTCTTTACTCCCATCCCAGCCCACCACCCCCACCCTCCCCACCTCCCTCACATTTCCACCCCCACCAGTTTTTGTCCATGTGTCCTTTATACTTGTTTCTGTAAACCCTTCCCCTTTTCCCCTGATATTCCCTCCCCTCACCCCTCTGGTGACTGTCAGCCAGTTCTCAATTTCAGAGTCTTTGGTTATATTTTGCTTGTTTGTTTGTTTTGTTGATTAGGTTCCTATTAAAGGTGAGATCATATGGTATTTGTCTTTCAACTCCTGGCTTATTTCGCTTAGCATAGTGCTTTCCAGTTCCATCCATGCTGTCTCAAAGGGTAGGAGCTCCTTCTTTCTTTCTGCTGCATACAATTCCGTTGTTTAAAGGTACCATAGTTTTTTGATCCATTCATTTACTGATGGGTACCTAGGTTGCTTCCAACACTTGGCTATTGTAAATTGAGCTGCTATGAACATAGGGGTGCGTAGGTTCTTTTGGATTGGTGTTTCAGGGTTCTTAGGATACAATCCTAGCAGTGGAATTGCTGGGTCAAAAGGCAGATCCATTTTTAGTTTTCTGAGAAAATTCCATACTGCTTTCCATAGTTGTTGTACCAGTCTGCAATCCCACCAACAGTGCACTAGGGTCCCCTTTTCTCCATAACCTGTCCAACATTTGTTGTTTGTTGCTTTGTTTATGATGGCCATTCTGACTGGTGTAAAGTAGTATCTCATTGTGCTTTTAATTTGCATCTCTCTGATAGCTAGCAATATTGAGCATCTTTTCATGTGTCTCTGGATCCTCTGTATGTCCTTGGAGAAGTGTCTGTTCAAGTCCTTTGCCCATTTTTTAATTGGGTTGCTTGTCTTCTTAGAGTGGAGTCATGTAAGTTCTTTATATATTTTGGAGATTAAACCCTTGTCTGAGATATCATTAGCAAATATGTTTTCCCATACGGTTGGTTTTCTTTTTATTTTAATACTATTTTCTTTAGTTGTGCAGAAGCTTTTTATTTTGATGAGATCCAATTTGTTTATTCTTTCCTTTATGTCCCTTGCTTTAGGGGACATCTCTGTAAAACTGTTGCTGTGTGGAATATCTGAGATTTTCCTGCCTATGTTCTCCTCCAGGACTTTAATGGTGTCACAGTTTATATTTAAATCTTTTATCCACCTTGAGTTTATTTTTGTGTATGGTGGAAGTTGGTGCTTGAGTTTCATTTTTTTGCATGTAGCTGTCCAGTTCTTCCAACACCACTTCTTGAAGAGGCTATTTCTACACCATTTTATGTTGCTGCCCCCTTTGTCAGATATTAATTGACTGTAGAGACTTGGGTTTATTTCTGGGCTCTCTGTTCTGTTCCACTGGTCCATGAGCCTGTTTTTATGCCAGTACCAGACTGTTTTGATTACAGTGGCCTTGTAATACAGTTTGGTGTCAGGTATTGTGATCCCCCCTACTTTGCTCTTCTTTCTCAAAATTGCAGCAGCTATTCAGGGTCATTTATGGTTCCATATAAATTTTTGAAGTGCTTGTTCTATGTCTGTGAAATATGCCATTGGTAATTTAATAGGTATTGCGTTGAATCTGTAAATTGCTTTGGGTAGTATGGACGTTTTGATGATGTTGATTCTTCCGATCCATGAATACAGTGTATGTTTCCATTTGTTTGTGTATTCCTTGATTTCTTTCTTCAGTGTTGTGTAGTTTTCTGCATACAGGTCTTTTACCTCCTTGGTTAGGTTTATTCCTAGGTATTTTATTTTTCCTTTTGCTATATCAAATGGGATTTTTTTCTTGATTTCTGCTTCTGCTATTTCACTGTTGGTATACAAAAATGCCTTTGATTTCTGGATATTGACTTTGTATCCAACTGTTTTGCCAAATTCATTTATTAGGTCAAGTAGCTTTTTGGCCGAGTCTATAGGATTTTCTGTGTACACTAGCATGTCATCTGCAAACAATGATGGTTTTGTTTCCTCCTTTCCGAATTGGATGCCTTTTATTTCCTTTTCTTGTCTAATCACTGTGGCTAAGACTTCCAATACTATATTGAATAGAAGTGGTGAAAGTGGACATCCTTGTCTTCTTCTTCCTGATCTTTGTGGAAAAGATTTTAGTTTTTGCCTGTTGAGTATGATGTTGGCTGTAGGTCTCTCATATATGGCCTTTATTATGTTGAGGAATGCTCTCTCTATTCCCACTTTGCTGAATGTTTTTATCATAAATGGGTGCTGTACCATATCAAATGCTTTTTCCACATCTGTTGATATGATCATGTCATTTTTGTCTTTGCTTTTGTTTATGTGATGTATTACATTTACTGGTTTGCGAATATTGAACCATCTTTGCATCCCTTGGGCTGAATCCCACTTGGTCATGATGTATGATCTTTTTAATGTATTGTTGGATGCGGTTTGCCAATACTTTGTTGAGGATTTTAGCATCTATGTTCATCAGCAGTATTGGCTGGAAGTTTTCTTTCTTTGTTATGTCTTTATGTGGTTTGGGGATTAGGATGATGCTGGCTTCATAAAAAGAGTTTAGGAGTCTTCCATCATCTTGGATTCTTTGGAATAATCTGTGAAGGATAGGGGTTAGTTCTTCCTTAGATGCTTTGTAGAATTCTCTTGTGAAACCATTTGTTCCAGGGCTTTTGTGTGAGGGGAGTTTTTGACTACTGCTTCAATTTCATCTGCTGTTATCGGTCTGTTCAGGCTTTCTGCTGCTTCTTCATTGAGTTTTGGGAGATTATGTTTTTCTAGAAACTTGTCCATTTCACCTAGGTATTCAAATTTCTTGGCATACAGTTCTTCGTACTAATTTCTTACAATCCTTTGTATTTCTGTGGTGTCAGTTGTAATCTCTCCTCTTTCATTTCTGATTGTGTTTACTTGGGTCCTCTCTCTTTTTTTTCTTGATGAGCCTGCTTAAAGATTTGTCAATTTTGTTTATCTTTTCAAAGAATCAGCTCCTGGATTCATTGATCCTTAGAATTGTGCTTTTAGTCTCCATGTCATTTAATTCTGCTCTGATCTTGGTTATTTCCTTCCTTCTACTTGCTCTGGGCTGTCTTTGTTGTTGTTCCTCTAGTTCTTGTAGGCATAGGGTTAGATTGTTTGAAATGTTTCTGTCTCTTTTAGGTAGGCCTGTATCGCTATGAACTTCCCTCTGAGGGCTGCCTTTGCTGTGTCCCATAAGTTTTGGGTTGTTGTGAGTTCATTTTCATTTGTTTCCAGAAAGTTTTTGATTTCTTCCGAAATTTCATTCTTGACCCATTTATGGTTTAATAGCATGCTATTCAATCTCCATGATTTTGAGTGTTTGGGTTTTTCCCCTTGGGGTTGGTTTCTCTTTTCAGTCCTTTGTTGTCAGAGAAAATGCTTGGTATGATTTCAATTTTCTTGAGTTTATTGAGGCTCGTTTTGTGTCCTATAATGTGGTCTGTCTTTGAGAATGTTTCATGTGCATTTGAAAAGAATGTGTATTTAGTTTCTTTGGGATGAAGGGCTCTCTATATATCAGTGAAGTCCATTTCTTCTAGAGTGTTGTTCAGTGCCACAATATCTTTGTTGATATTTTGTTTGGAAGATCTGTCCATTTTTTACAGTGGTGTGTTAAAATCCCCTGCTGTAATTGTGTTGCTGTCAGTATGTTTCTTGAAGACCTGCAAGATCTTCTTTGTTTGTTTAGGTGCTTCTATGTTGGGTGCATATATATTTACAATGTTTATGTCTTCTTGGTGGATTCTTCCCTTGAGTATCATGATGTGACCTTCTGGGTCTCTCTTTATGGCCCTTCTTTTGAAGTCTATTTTGTCTGATATGGGTATGCTACCCTGGCTTTTTTCTCTTGTCCATTTGCTTGGAAAATTTGTTTCCAGTCCTTCTCTTTGAGTCTGTGTAGGTCTTTTATCCTGAGAGGTGGGTCTCTTGTAGGCAGCTTATGTGTGGGTCATGCTTTCTTATCCATTCAGCTATTCTATGTCTTTTGATTGGAGCATTTCATCCATTTACATTTAAGGTTATTATTGATAAGTACTTATTCATTGCCATTTTTGTACCTGTGTTTCTCTCTCTCTCTCTCTCTCTCTCTCTCTCTCTCTCTCTCTCTCTTTTCCTTCCTTTCCTTAAAGCAGTCCCTTTAGTATCTCTTGCAGAACTGGTTTGGCACAGGTTTATTCTTTGAGACTTCTTTTGTCTGGGAAGCTCCTTATTTGGCCTTATATTTTGATGGAAAGCCTTGCTGGGTAAAGTAGTCTTGGTTGCAGGCCTTTGGTTCTCATTACTTGGAATATTTCTTGCCATTCTTTTCTGGCTTGGTTCTATTGAGAAGTCAGCTGCTAACATTATCAAGGCTCCCTTGTATGTTACTTCCTTTTTCTCCTTCGTTGCCTTTAAGAGTCTGTCTTTGTCTTGGAATTTTGCCACTTTAATTATGATGTGTCTTGAAGTGGGTTTCTTTAGGTTCCTCTGGATTGGGACTCTCAGTGTTTCCTGGATTTGCTTGACTTTTTGTCTCATCAAATTAGGGAAGTTTTCCATCATTACTTTTTCAAATAGGTTTTCTATCCCTTGCCCTTCTTCTTCTCCTTCTAGTATCCCTATTATATGGGTATTATTACGTTTCATATTGTCTTGCATTTCTCTTAATCCCTCTTGATTCTTTCTGAGCCTCTTTACGTTTTCTTGCTCATTCTGTGTGTTTTTTCCTACTTGGTCCTCCAACTCACTGATTCAATCTTCTGCTTCATCGATTCTGCTTTTCTTTCCTCCCACTGTTTTTTTCAGTTCAGAAGTTGTATTCTTCATTTCCTCTTGGCCCTTGTTGATAGTTTCTATTTCCTTTTTCATGTTGATATAGTTTGCAGTGAGTTCATCGTAGCCTTCCTGTAGTTTCTGGTAGCTATTGAGAGCTCATTGAGCTTCCTGACAACCATTGCTCTGAACTCAGTATCTGATAGTTGAGTTGCCTCCGTTTCATTTAGCATTCTTTCTGGGGCTTCCTCCTTTCCTTTCATTTGAGGATTGTTCCTTTGTCTTCCCATTGTTTGTGAGACTCTTCTTGTTAGCCTCAGCTTCTTAAATTGATCTGTTCTGGTTCCCTAGGTTTATGGTGTGAACTTCTATAGTAGAAGACCTGTGAGATTCATTGTTGCAGTCTCCTTTGGGTTTCCTAGTGGTCACAGCTTCCACTCTGTCAGCTGTTGGGATGCCCCCTCTTTGCATCCAACTCTGTTTTTTCACAGTTCCAGGTTTTTTTGTCTCAGTCATGGGTATTTAAAAAGAGAAAAGAAAAAATATGATATAAGAAAAAAAGAGAAGGAAGAAGAGATAAAATTGGAAAGAAAGGAAGAAGGAATAAAACAAGAAAGAAGTAAAGAGAAGCAAAAGGATTTAAGGGATTAAAAAGAAAAAAAAATAATAAAATTTTTTCAAAAAAACCCTCTTGCTTGTTTCAAGCTGGCAAAATCCATTTTTCTGGTCTTGCTGGCTGAAGGGGGCTGAGGTGCGACTGATACGGTTTTTCTCCCTGTTCAGCACCCAGTCAGCTTTGGGCTACTCTCCTCAGTGCTAGCCATGCACTCTCCCCAGAGCTAGCCGGCACCTCTACACTCAGGGCCTTGGGAGTGGTTTCTGGGCCTTCTGCAGACCATGCACTTTCCCGAGTTTATGGGTGTGATCTGGGATCACCTATGGATCAAGCACTCCCCAGGTTTATGGGTGTGGGCTCTGTGGGTTTCCTGTTTTTGCCCACTCACCCTAGGTCCACAGGTGTCAGCTCTGGGTCTTCCACAAAGCCCCCTTCTCCAGTTGCAGGCCCCTCTGTTCACAAGGGTGCCTCTGGTCGCTCCTACTTATGTATTCTTAAACAATATACTTTTTGGCTTTGGCTGAGTTTGAACTTGAATAAAATTATGTAATTGTGACAGCTTTTTCACTCAACATTGTTGCTTAGATTCATGTATGTTGTTGGATTTATTGAATAGCTATGTCCTTTGTTCCTCTGTTCTCTTGTTGATAGATTCGAGTTATTTCTACCTTTTTGTTGTCATAAACAATGAAGCTATGAATATTCTCATACCCTGGGAATGTAGATTCTTAGCTTCATAAGTTTGTGCTAAATCATTTTCCAAAAATTTTTTTGGAAACATTACATTCCCATCATCAGTCTAAGAAATCATTTTGTGCTATTTAGTACTTGGTATTTGTCTGTCTTTTAATCTTTTTTCTAGTCGAATGGGTGTAAAATATTATTTTGTTTAGCTCTTGATTTATTTTTCCCTGAATGCTAATAATGTGAAACATGTCTTCATTTGTACTTCTTGAAAATACTTACTGGTATCTTTTGTACATTTTAAAAGTATTAATATATTTTTGATATTAACCCTTTATCCACTTTATGTTTTAGTTGGGCTTAATTTTTTTCTTTCTTTAAAGTGCTGTTAGTAAAGAGAAGTTCTTGGTTTTAATATTATCAATCTTATTAATCTTTTTCTTTTATGATTAGTATTTTTTGTTGGGATTTTTTGTCTGTCTTAAGAAATTCTTCCTTACCACAAGGTCTTACATATTTTTTTTCTGTTTTCTTCTTTCTTATTCACATCCTTCATATTCACATTAAAAATTAATCTGGAGTTGATTTTTAAAAATATGATGTGAATCAGGGTTCCAATATCTTTTTTTAGCAAATAGATAATCATTTGTCCCTGAAACATTATTCAGCAGCTTCTCCCTTATTTCTGTTTCATATTAATTTTCTCTGAATGCATGGGTTTGTTTCTTGCTCTTTATGCTATTCTGTTTTTGCATGGGTTAATATCACAACATGTTAATTACTGTCACTTTATTGTCTAATATACAGTAAAGCAAATTCTTACCTTTTTTTGAGGAGTATTTTAACAATGTGTAGTTTTTTCTTTATCCATTTAAATTTTAGAATGAGCTTTTTAAAAAACTTGTTGGAACATTGAGATTGCATCGAATTTGAAGCAAACTAACTATAGTCACAATTTTCAGGCTTCCTGTTCATAAAGATAGTATATTTTTGATACTTGTATTTTCTTTATATCTCACAATTTTTTCATATGTATCTTATTTTATTGGATTTAATTCTTGGGACTTTATTTGCTGACTTTATTGACTGTATGAATGTGTGTGAGAGAGAGAGAAAGCACGTGCATTTTCTAGCTCTTGTTGAATAAAAACACATATTTTTGTGTATTCATCTTATGTCCAGCAACCTGGCTAAACTTGTCCATTCTAAAAATTTGTCTGTAGATGCTTTAGAGTTTCTTATAAATAGTCATGTCAACTAGGAATAGTGAAAGTTTTGTTTCTTTTCTTTTACAATTATCATTTCTGTTATTTTCCTTGTTTTATGCAGTTGGTTCCAGTGGAATACCAACAAAATGGTAGTGTTGTCATCCTTGACTTGTTCTTGACTTTAAAGGGAATTCTAATGTTTTACCATTAAAATATGTATTTGATATGTAAACATGTTATTAGATTTGATTTGTTGTTTTGTGTTGAATTCTGTATTCCTGTTCACGAGATACTGGCCTGTACTTTTACTGTCTTGTAATTTTACTTGCCTGATTTATGTTGAGGTTATCTGAGAACTGTATCCTCCTGCTTTCATGGAAGTGTTTAATGTTGAAATGATATAGGCATGTCTATTTTGACTTTTGAGAGGGGTTGAAGGAGATTTTTAAGTACAAAGTCAATGTATTTAATGATATGGAACTATTCAAGCTTCTTTTTCTCTCTTCAGTCAAATAGTAAATTATATTTTTCTTATAATTTATCCATTTTATTATTTGTATTTGTCAGCAGGAAGTCATTCATGCTGTTCTCTTACTCTGCCTTCATTGTTGCTGGATCTATAGTTACTGCTTCATCTTTTATCATTAACGCTGTTCATTTGTGTCTTTCCTCTCTTCATTACTTTTGTGAGAGGTTTGTTTCATCTCCTTTTTATTATACCAGCTTCTGATGTTCTTGATACTCTCTTGTATGTTCACTTTTATTAATTTTGTTCTTTATTATCTTTTTGGTCTTTTTCTTTGGTTTTATTTTGCTACCAAATTTTATAAGTTGGAAACAGAGCTTACTCACTTTTAAGCCTTTATTCTTTTCTATTGGAATCACTTAAAGCTATTAATTTCTTCCTAAATATTGTTTTGTTCTGTTACACATTGTTTCATACTGGCTACTCACACAATTTCTGTGCTGGTTTCTTCTTTGACTGTCTTGGTAAAATGTTTTCCCTACATGGTTGGGGCTTTTATTTTTGTTTTTGTTACTGATTATTCTTACTTAATCGCATTGTTATACTGTTTTTAAAACCATTTTGTATTTCTAAATTAATTTTCTCTGTTTCCGAATACTATGTAAAAAATATCTCAGGAAATGTTCTACAAAAAGATTCTTAGTTTTATGTTGGGAATATAGAATCCAGCATTTTCAGGTAAATTCACTACTTTACAAAGGTTAAAAAGCTGAAGTTCAAAGTGTTGAATAACCTTTCCCCAGGGGGTGCAATGAGAAAGTGACACAAAGCGCTGTATCGGCCAGGTCTTGGGGTTCGCTGTTACAATGTTATTGCGCTGCACTGTTTCAGTGTTATCCCGCATCATAACTGGGTGAGAGCCATGGTCTGGTGATAGTTGAATCTGTAATGCAGTTAAGTTAGTCCTGTTCTAAATTACCATTTGAGTGACAAGATTATGATAACAGTCACTTCCTTTAAAAAGGTTGTGATGATTAGGATCAGGAAAAAATAGGATTCAAGCAGTAGTTTTGGAAAAAGGTGGAGATTTTATTTTAGGCCAGGTTGCATTGGGATTTTTCACATTATTCTCTCTCAAACAGCAAAATTCTGAAATCTCCACCATAGTACCAGGAGTTTCCTTTTAGTGGTCACAATATTACTCTGACATCATATATTCCAGCCACCAGAAAGTTTTTATTTAAAAGATAATTTCTGTTAATAATTTATTTCACCATGTATTTGAGAGTAATAGGTCCTAAATGTAAGTAAATTATTTGGCTTAAGAAACACAGTAAGGAATCTCTACTGCCAAAATGACTCAGTGATATTCAGAATTGCCACAAAGAGTCAGATGACAAGTAGAATTTTTGTTAACATAACATAATTGATGCCCTGGAATTATCTTCCTTTAACTGGGGAAGCTTGAGGGAATTAGGCTCCTGTGTAGAACTAGACTGAGTAATTCAGAAGTGAGAGTGACAGACTAATGGGGAGCAGAAAACTAGATCATGAACTCCAATTAGTGTGTAAATAAGCAAGGTAGGATTTGTTTACCTGTTTTCTTTAAAATTTCATATAGGGTATTAAAAACAAATGAAGCTGATTTGGAATAATATTTTATGTTAATAAAGTTATGCTTTAATGCCAGTGACATTCTCTTCCTTAAGAATTCTGCCGAGCATACTTAAGAAAATACAAGAGCATGCTCTTAGAATTAGGGGTGATGGAGCCCTTCCTAAGTGAGACTGAAATTTAGGTGACATGATAGAAAAGTTGGAGTGATTTTTTTATTAAATTAAAATAAATGATGTTAATATAATATAAAATAAAATGTTTTAAAACATTCTGGTAGAAAGTATGTGCAAAAGAAAACCTGACTGGCTTATTTAAAATGTGATAAATTTAGAAGGACATTAACAATTTAAAAAATGAAGGCTCACATTGGTACAGCCAAATAAAAATGTTCATAAATTCTTTAATAGTAAATGTGCTGGACATGCCATCATGTTTTTTTGTAAAGTTGTCACTTCATTCCTTTACTCACTAAATTTTTATTGTGCTTCATCCATTCTTTTTAGCCCTGGCAAATAAAAGCCTTAACTCGGTTTTTGTCCAAATTATCATAGAATCGAATTGGTAGAATCAAAATTCATGAGTTTTTTTTATAGACCAGCAGCAGTCCTAACAAATTTCCCTCGGGAACAGAACAGCAGTTTCTGTTGTTTGTAAAAGTAAGTCTTCTTTTAATATTACTTAGAATTTCAGTTTTAAATATTCACTCTTGTGAAGTGTTCTGTTAGTGTAAATAGACAATGCTAGTTGCTTGAATTACAGGGAATTTAGTATTGTTTTAATTATTGTGCCATGTGTATGAATTAAAGGTATCATATGTCAACCCTGTCAATATTTTGAAATTTAAAAATACCAAATCCCAAGAGACCATTGCCTTTCAGATAGTCTGTGACAGCTTTATAGAAGATGATTTACATAATTATAAATAAACAAAACATTCTAGTGCATTAATGTCTTTAAATATTCTGTCCTCATGGTATTTATATGCAAAAAACCAAAAACAATGCTTCCTACAAAATATGGAAGTTAAAATTCTCAGTTTTTTCTAACAGTGTTACTGATTACTATCCATTCATTGAGTAATCATTTATTAAATCATAGACTTAAATAGCTCTCAAGATTTTATTTTTATAGGATTTGTCCTATAAAATCTTGTAAAGGATTTTGCCTCCTTTGTACTTTCATAGCATATTCCATTGTCTTCAAAATGCTAGTGACTGGGAGGTGCACACTGATTTCATGCACCATTTAGAAAGAGAGAATGTCACTGCCAGTTAATTCATGACACAGTGCTCTTACAATTGATTAGGAGATGTATCCTGATTTTAGGGAGATTAAAAAATGTTCAAAACACATTTTTTTTTGAGATTCTATGATGTATTCATGTCCAGTGCTTTAATTTTTTTGACAAGGGAGATGAAGTAGTTTTCAGGTAACGATGTGTGGATTTGAGTGGCTTTGAAGACAGTGACCCTAAGAAGTATGAAAAACAAAGCAGTGGGTCTTATTCTGTGGATTCACTTGGGGATTCATGGAAGAATGATCAGGAAAAAAAAATAGGTTACCTTCAACTTATTCTCTTCACTTTTGAGATAACTGACCTCATGCATTTGCCTTGGTATTTTCTATATAAATAAGTGACTTAAAAGGATAAAGTGTTTTGCTGTTGATTTACTTGGGCTTTTCTCCAGCTTTGCTGCTATAATCTATGTGTATGACAAAAGGGGAAAAAAGGCAAAAGATAAAAGAAAGAGACAAGCTGAGATATGTCCTGCCTACATAGAGACTCATTATTTTTTCATTTTTGGTCACATCAGAGATGGCAGTAGACATGTTGTATGAAATTGAGGAATGTAATTCTAGGGAAGAAAGAATAGAAAATAAAAGCAAGGGGAGGCAGAATAAATTGAAGACAGATAAACAACAGGAAGAAATTCTAGAAAATACATTCTAAAAAATATAAAAGCCAACAGTCATGGAAATAACAAAGTACCATTTCACTGAAATACAGTATTATTTTGTTACTGTTTTACTATTCAGAGTGTGTTTTGTTGGACTAAGCTTTATGTAACAAGAATGTCAAATTTTGAAAGACAATTCAGAGTTTTGCTCTGACCACCAACCATGGGATATAAAATTAACTGTTTCATTCAAGAAAAGATTTGGAAGCAGCAAATGAGATTCTGTAATGAGTGCAGAAAGGCAGGAAGAGTACTAAAGAACATTTAAATGCGAACAAATACATGTGGACAAATATATGTGGTAACATTTATACATACTCTGATGTTTAGTTAGTGGGAAAATAGATTTGACTAGACTGTAACAGATTATATTGGGAGTACAGCACTTTGCATGGAATTGTAACCACGTATGTTGGTACTGCTGTGTTTATTTCTGGAGACCTACCACTTAGCATACGCTTAGCTACATAGAAACTGTTCAACAAAATCCTTTAATGGCTTCCTGTGGCTTTTAGCATGAAGACAAAGCTCCACAACAGAGCCTATGAGACCTCATTTCACTAAGCTCCTCTCCTCACCCTCTTAGCCCTGCCACACAGGTCTCATGATTCCTCCAATTCAGTTTGTCCACTGTCCTATTCTGGACCCTCTCAGAGTTTCTGGTACAAACAGTAGGCATTTGGAAAATATTTATTGAATTAATAAAGATGGATGGGTAAATGATTATGGGGAAGGGCAGAAATTATTTTATGTAGCAGGGAGGACTTTTCAATAACATATACTATTTTATTTTTCAAGTATGTTTAAACATTTTTATTCCTGCTGTCACCTAGAGTGCATATCTGAAGTTTTTTCATTATATTCAATTATCTATAATTTTTCATTGTATGTATCCCTGGTAATATTTGCAAACATTTATCTAAGTCTCTCTAACAAAAACAAAAGCTTCAGCCCTGGTTGGTATAGCTCGGGGGATTGAGTGCTGGCCTACACTCAAGGGTCACTGGTTCATTCCCAGTCAGGGCACATGCCTGGGTTGTGGGCCAGGTCCCCAGTGGGGAGGCCCGTGAGAGACAACCACATGTTGATGTTTCTCTCTCTCTTTCTACTCTTTCTAAAAATAAATAAATAAAATATTTAAAATAAATAGATAAAAGCTTCATTCTTTAACCTTTAATATAGAGACTATGAACAGCTACTCGAGTTTTTTCTTTTGATTTTATCTGAACACTAAGATTAAGATTTTTGGTGTAATTTAGTAGAATAATATCTTAATTAACCTCTTGGAAAAAAATCAACATTCTGAAGACCAGTAAGCTTTTTTAGAAAAACCACCAAAGTTTTTGGAATCTTTCTTGTGAAAGTGAAGCAAAAGGATATAAATTTGAATGACCATCAGGGCAGAGAAATATGACTTATATCCTGTAAACTTATTGTTTGAATTCAAGTCTGAATCAGCCTTCTATCATGTGATCTTCTTAAACCTGCAAAAATGTATCAGAATAATTGGTTTTATTATAAATGTCAGCTTTTTTATTAGCAGTATTCAGATTTTTATCTTTTGTTTCCCCAACAGACTATTTTTTTAACAAATCATATTATAAGACATTAAGACAAGTTATAAAAATTAAAAATATACTTATTCCGTAATATCTCATCTCAATTGTTGCTTTTTTTTTTTTTTTAAACTGTCTTTGCTAACCTAGATAGAACATAGCCACAGGGGATCTGTCTGGAAATACAAGGTTGTTCTTATCATTATGAGATGCTTTTTATAAGTCAGGCAAAAGTACTTGTCAGAGGATAAATAAGAGGGTTAATATAACAAATGCAATAAAATATATACTTGCTCTTAGCAGGCTCTTTAAAAGATGTAAGTTACGTAAAGTAATAATTATAACACTGTATTGTTGAGGTGTGATATTTGTAGATGTAGTATGTATGACACCACAAAAAAGAAGTAGAGCAATATAGGTATAATATTTCATGTCTCACTGGCATTAAGTTAGTATAAATCTTATGTAGATAATTTAAAATGCAAGGTAAACACTAGAGTACTACAGAGGAAATAACTGAAGAATTAGTAAAAAAAACTCCTTAAAGAAATTAAAATACTATATTAGAAAATATTGACTTATAAAATAAAACAGTAAAGGAGAAGTGTGGGAACAAAAAGACAAAATATATTGAAAACAAAAAGATAAATGGCATAGATAAATTCAGCTCTGTCAATAATATTACATATGAATGGATTAAAAATTCAATCAAAAGGCAGAGATTATCGGACTGTATTTAAAAAAACAGGATGTAGCTATATGCTGGCTACCCTAACTCACACTTTTTTTATGGCATTTTTTAAATTGTTTTTCAAGTACAGTTTTCTGCATTTTCCCCCCACCTCTCCCCACCACCCCAGCCCTCCCCACCTCCCCCCCATTTCCGCCCCCCTTGTTGTTGTCCATGTGTCCTTTGTAATTGTTCCTATAAACCCTTCATCCTTTTCCCCCTTTATCCCCTCCCCTCTACCTTCTGATCACTGTCAGCCTGTTCTCAATTTCAATGTCTTTGGCTATACTTTGCTGCTTGTTCGTTTTGTTGATTAGTTTCCTTTTAATGGTGAGATCATATGATATTTTGATTTCAAAACACTATTAGATTGAAAGTAAAAAGATGGAAAGTGGTATATTGTGCAAACAACAAGCATGAAAGCTGATGTAGCTATGCTAATATCAGACAAAAGATACTTTAAAATAAAAAATGTTACTAGAGATAAACAGGACATTTTCTAATTAAACAAGAGTCAACTTATGAGGAAGGTGTAACAATTATAAACATATATCCACCTAACAACAACCCCAAAATACATGAAGCAAAATTGATACAGATGAAGGTAGGAAAAGACAATTCAACAGTACAGTTGGATACTTCAGTACCTTATTTTCAATAGTGAATGGAACAACTAGGCAGAAGATCAGGAAAGAATAAGACTTCACAAATAAGCCAATGAAACCTAACAGGTATCTATGGAACATTTTGCCAACCATAGCAGAAAATACATTATTCTCCAGTGCACATGAAATAGTCTCCATAATAAGCCATAACCTAGTGCATAGAACAATTTCTCAGTACATTTAAGAAGACTTAAAAATACAAAATTTTTCTCTGGCCACAATGTAATGAAATTAGAAATCAATAACAAACATTGTACTTATATAAAAACGTTCTTCTGGTATTGTATAATCCCCTAGAGGAGGAGAAAACTTATGTATAAAACTTTCATGGACAAATGATTCAGACTTGCAAAATAAGTAGACTATGAACATTGCTATAAAGGAATTCTACCTTAGATCCTCTATATATGAGGAAACAAAGAGAAGGCCCAATGGAAATGCTTTCTTTGGAACAAAAATACAGCTTGCTATAATAATTTTAAAAAGTCTGTAGTTCCTACAAAAGAACAAAAAGTTGTTCAAAAACATTTCCTTAAGTAATCAAGAGAGAAAGGGACCATTCAAAGACAGAGAAATATATTTGGAACTGTCTTTCCTTTCTTTAAAAAAAATTATTGAACGTATTGGGCTGACATTGGTTAATAAAATTATATAGGATTCAAGTGTACAATCTGTAATACATCATAAGTATATTGCACTGTGTGTTCCCCCCCCCAGAGTCAAGTCTCTCTGTAGGACCATTTATCCCTTCTCTGTTCTCTTCCAGTGCCCCCTCCCCCTTTCCCTCTGGTAATCACCATGTTGTTTGTGGCTATGAGGTTATTTGGGGTTGTTTTTCCTTAATCCCTTTACCTTTTCCAACCTTTCTTTTGAATAAGGTAGAGTCAGACCATTTTTTTATTCTTTTTATTTTTAAAACTATATTTTATAGATTATGCTATTACAGTTGTCCCAATTTTCCCCCCTTTGTCCTCTTCTACCCAGTACCCCTATTCCTTCAGGCAGTCTCCACACCATTGTTCATGTGCATGGGTCATGTGTAGGTTCTTTGGCTACTCCATTTCCTACACTGTCCTTTACAGTCCTATGGCTATTTTGTCACTAATATTTGTACTTCTTTATCCGCTCTCCTCTTCACCCATTCCCTCATGCTCCCTCCTACCTGGCAACCATCAAAACACTCTCTATATCCAAGATTCTGTCCATTCTTGTTTGCTTAGTCTGTTTTTAAGATTCAATTGTTGATAGATATGTGTGTATTGCCATTTTATTGTTCATAGTTCTGATCTTTTTCTTAAATAAGTCCCTTGCACATTTCATATATAAATGGCTTGGTGAGTATGAACTCCTTTAGTTTTTTCTTGTTTGGCAAGCACTTTATCTTCCCTTTGATTATCAATGATAGTTCTTCTGAGTAGAGCAATCTTGGCTGTAGTTCCCTGCTTTTCATGACTTTGAATATTTCTTGCCAATCCCTTCTAGCCTGCAAAGTTTGTTTTGAGAAATCAGCTGACAGTCTTATGGGAATCCCCCTATAGGTAACTTACTGCTTTTCTCTTGCTGCTTTTAAGATACTCTTTTTATCTTTAATCTTTGGCATTTTAATTATGTTGTGTCTTCCAGTGGGCCTGTTTGCATCCATCTTGTTTGGGAGTCTGTACTTCCTGGACTTACATACATATTTTATTCACCAACTTAGAGAAGTTTTTTTTTTTTTTCCATTTTTTTTCAAGTAGATTTCCAATTTCTTGCTCTTTCTCTTCTCCTTCGTGCACCCCTATGACGTGAATGCTGGAACACTTGAAGTCACTCCAGAGGCTGCTTACGCTGTCCTCGTTTTGATAGGGGACTCCTTTTTCTTCTAGTTGTTCTGATTGGTTGTTTTTTGCTTCTTTATGCTCTAAATCTTTGATCTGATTCTTTGCTTTATCCACTGTACTATTTTCTCCCTGTGAATTGTTCTTTATTTTAATTAGTGTATACTTTGTTTCTGACTAGATCTTATTTATGCTATTGAGGTCCTCAATAAGTTCCATGAGCATCCTTATAACCAGTGTTTTGAACTCTGCAGTTGATAGATTACTTATCTCCACTTTGTTTAGTTCTTTTTTTGGAATCCTTTTAAACAAGAAACAGCCAGCTTCAGTTTGACCCCAGTTCCTATACCTCTTGCTAAATGGTCCCAGATCAGGCACTAGCATCAACCAGCCAAGATCCACAGCTTGGCTTTGCCTGGAAATCAAGCCCAGCACAAGAAGCAACCATCTCAGATTGTTTTATAGCTCAGGAAGGGTAGCCCCAGGCAAAACACAGGTGGGGGCTGACCTTGGCCTGAGCCACCTGGGAAACCCTAGAGCCTGCACATCGAGTGGATATCTACAGACCACGATGGAGCACTGCCACCCTGTCCCTGCACAGCTGATCCTCCATGGAGGGTGGAGGTTGGTGGTCATTGATCACAGCCAGTCTTTGCAGCTGACTGGACTTGGTATATCCCTCCCATTGATCTGCCAACAGCAATCAAGGCTCAATACAAGAGGAGGGTATACTCAGGCCACACAAAGGGCACACCTCGAGTACCCAGCTTGGGTGATAGGGGAGGTTGTGCTACTGGACCGTACAGGACACCTACTACATTAGACCATAGTACCAAGACACGGAGTCATGGCAGCTCTGCCTAATGCATAGAAATAAACACAGGGAGGCTGCCAAAATGAGGCAACAAAGAAACATGGCCCAAATGAGTCAGAGCATTTTAGCAGCTTAAACTTTTAGCAGAAAAATTCACTTGTGACTCAGTATCATTATTTGTGATTTCTTAAGGATATACTTCTGATTAAGTATTATTTTGTCTTTTATGTTAATTTAATATACTTATTTTAATAGTGTTCAGTTTGTTGTAAATATTAATTCCCATTTTATATTCTAATACATAGAATAAATCTGAATGTTAGCTCTTATAAACTTACTACAAAACATCAAATGTTTGATTTTTTATTAGAATAGTATTAAAAATTTAGTTTCACTGAAGCTTAAATACAAGTTATTCAGTTTTTAGTATTATAGAAATTAAATGCTGAAAAGCTGGTTTAGCTATTTTATTCTAGTATTGTTGCAATTTTACGTAATTAAAATTTTCAAAGATAAGTGGCTTATTTTAAATATTTTTTATTTGATTTGTTTCTTATTTTATATTTGTTTAGATTTTTTCTCTATTCCTACAGTCTTATTATTTCTCCTAAATCATGTGTTGACTGCTTAACAAACTTTTTATATATAAAATGCTCTAGATTTTTTATATATAAAATGTTCTGATTTGCCTTTGAATGATTTATTATGCAAATATTTTAGTTCTTTGTTTATATCTGCAAGATTTTGATTTGTTACTAAATAAGCAGTCATTAAATAAGTAGCTATTTGTTGGTTTCTTAATTTGCTAATTGATCTCAAACTGCTTTTGTACACATTACACATTTACTTGTATGAGAATAATACCTGCGCATGATGAATTTAGATAAGATATAGTAGGATTTTCTGGTGCTAGCTCTGTACTCCAATCCCATAGTGTTTAAAAAAAATTGGAAACTTTATGTATGTAAAAAAGTTTGTTAAGGTGTAAACTTTGTAAGGTGTAGTATGTCTTTATTCTACTATGTTTCTTTTTTCTGTTTGCTGACGTCAGCTACATGATAGCCTGTTAGTGGTGAATTCTAATTCTCTCCACAACCCCATAGTTATTTTTTTCTTTCTTTTGAACAGAATTTTTAAATGTACTTTGTTACCTATTATGTCATAAAAATTTAATGTTGTATCTTGCTTTTTTAAAGCTGAATGATTTGGTCTTTGGAAGAGAGTTGACTGCAAATTCTACTTCTGTTCTGCTTTTCTCTTCAGGCTGAGGTTCTTGTTCAGCACTGCTGCTGAGTTCTGATGGCTTTTCAGTTTATTCTTCCATTAGGAATAGTGATAAAACTGTTGAACATAATTTGATCATACTGGGTCATACTTTACTTATATTTTACTTAGTATCCCAAGAACTGCTCTGATCTTCTGCTTGGTACACCTTTAAGGAGGCACGGTGATGTTCTCAGAGGTTGCGGTTACACTGTGTACTGGCGCCAGGCTCTCAGGGCTCTTCACCACAGCACTTGTTCTTCCCTCTCTTATGGCTTATCCATTTATCCTGCTTTTGACGTTCATGCTTTCGTTATCATGTATTTGAATTCTATACACTTGGTTATTTTTCATACAGTTGCTACTCATTTTGATTTATCCACATATTAAGTACTTCTTTTGTTCATCATTTCATCTTACATCTCTGGTTCCCCATCTGGGATTATTTTTTTTTTTTTTTTTTTACTTGAAGAATAGTCTTTAGTTTTCCATTAGAGCAGGTCTGTTGCAACAAATAATTTCAAGTGTCATTTATTAAAAAGGGTATTTCTTTTGCTGAGTAGAGAAGCATAGAATTCTAGTTTGGCAATTTATTTGCTTGAGCACATTGTTGCTGTTGAGATATCAATTTAAGTCTAATTGCTCATTTCAACATAATCTTTTTTATCATGAATATATTTTTCTGATACTTTTGTGATTTTTGGTCTGGTTTCTGACTGGCAAATTCACAGTGATGTATGATTTCTCTGGATCTTGTTTATGCTTGATAGTACTCTTGATCTGTAGATTCATGTATTGTTTCAGAGATTTTTAGACTTCATGGCCCCCAACCCTTTTTGTTTTTTTTTACCTCCTCACCTTCTGAGCTTCTAATTCCAACCCATTGCCATTTACCTTCTTTGTTTTAGAACATTGCTTCTGGAGTTTGCATCCTGTTGTCTCCTAGTACTTTATTCTGTGTTTTTCTTTTTAACTTATCACTCAGTTCATCATCGTTTTCCACTGTTCTAATCTGAACTTAAATACTTGCAGTGGGTTCTAAATTTTTTCAGTTTTGTAATTTATTTTTGTCTTTTCAAATATGCGCTCTCTCTGTTATGCTTTCCAATTCTCTGGGCTTTTTAGTATGCTTGTCTTTGAACAAAATAACACATTTATTTTAAAGTCTCCATATATTCTAATATATTGAACCATTCAATCTGTTTGTAATGTTAGTTCTTTCATATTGAATTTGTTTCTTAGGTACCTAATTATCTTTGAATGTGAGGTAGATGTTCTATTTGAAAAATTATCAAAATGGTATGAAGCCTAAATTGATGATACCTTCCTCCAGAAAAGATTTTGATTTGTTCTGCCAGCTCCCAGGAGGACCACCAGTCCAATATCAACTTCCCCAGTTTGGGAGTTTGTGATTTTTCGGCCACTGGATGTGAGTTGCAGCTCATGCAGTTCACCTACTCCATCCAGTTCTACGTCCAGTTCTCTTTCACTCCTGGAATGCAGCCCTTCAGGCACTCAACTGGTAACATGTAGGTTTTCATATGGACCCTATGCATGGCATGCTCTGAATTCGATCATTTATAGCCTCAGCTCCTTTTAAATGGTCAGAACCACCGCTCAGCCTTTTAGCTTCTCCTTCTGGATAGGCAAACTCTCCCTGAGCCAAGGAGCCCCAGAAGCCAGTCTTACAGTTTTAGATTTCTCTCCTCTGTGTTATTTTGGCCCAGTGCCTTTCACTGTCTTCTTAATGTTTCAGTACCTACAAGGTTGTAATATTTATATTTTGTTTATTGTTATCCTCAGAGGAAGATTGTTTGAATTACTTGATTCTCCTCTGCTTGAAGAAGTCCTTTATGGAAGTTCTTTAGATATTAAGAATATCAGCCCTTCAACTGCCTTATATGTTGTAATACTTTAATGTTTGTCATTGCCTTTTTAAATTAAAGGGTTCTATATATACCCAGAAAGTTTAATTT
>PVKU01002219.1:147285-240386 GCA_004027475.1 Anoura caudifer
TTTTTTTTTTTTTTTTTTTTTTTTTTTTTTTTTTTTTTTTTTTTTTTTTTTTTTTTTTTTGCTTAGGAAATGTTTCCACTGTTAAGATTAGTTAAATATTTATGTTTTCCTAGTTCTTTCTCTGGTTTTATTACTGACATTGACTCATCAAACTTATTTTTATACTCATTGTATTTGCTGAAGATCTATTGGATTGGCCAAAAAGTTCATTTGGTCTTTTTCCATAAGATGGCTCCAGTAGTACTTAGTTGTCTTTAACTTCAACTGACACAATTTCATTAGATTTTATTGTGACAGCTGTCATATCAGCATGCATTTAAAAAAATCAAAATTGGTGAATTTTTGTGTAATCATTTAAATACTGAAGATGGAAAAAATATACAACATTTTCAGCCTATTTATTTCAAGAAAGGTAAAAACACAACTGAAATGCAAAACAAATAAAAGATTTGTGCACTGTATGGAGAAGGTGCTATAACTGATTGAATGTGTAAAGAGTGGTTTGTAAAGTTACAAGCTGGAGATTCCTCACTCACTGGACGGTGCTCCACAGTTGGGTAGACCAGCTGAAGTTGAAAGCAATCAAATTCAGACTTTGAGAACAATCAGTGTTGTGCCACATGGGAAATAGCTTACATACTCAAAATATCCAAATCAATGAAGCTATTGGTGAAAATGAAAAATGTGTCTTTTATTTTATGAAAGAAAACCATGTGGACTTTTTGGCTAACCCAAAACTTTAATTTTTTGCCCCACATGTGAAATCAGCATTGCATATTTTAAAACTATATCATTCTTTTAGAAGATTTTGAAATATGCCACCTTTTCATAACTAAGACATATATATAATGGGGTAGTCTGTTGATTTTTAGTTTAACCATCAATCTGGTCTTGAGAAACTACTGCTTAATCATTTAGTGTCTCTCCATGTCATTATAATTTTTTTCAGAATTTTATTGTCTAATTTAGAATACTTATTATCCCAAATGAAGATTGGAGTCATCATATTTAAAAAAAAAACAAATTTGTTTTGCTGTTCGAACTTATATAAAATTTAGAAATTTGAAAATCAATATCTTCAGAGTATTCATTGTCAGGAGCATATGTGTTTCTTCATTTTGTAAGCCTTTTTGCCATATCTGAAAACTTTAATTTCCTGTATGTTTTGAGTATTTCATGTTAAACTTATTTTTAGATACTTTTCTATTGTATTTTGTTGCTATTATAAATAAAATGTGTTTCCATTATGTTTCTAACTAATTATTTTGGGTATTAGTTAGAGTAGATATTCAGTTATTTCTCTTGTATTCTGTATATTATCAACAAATAAATGCTGTTGCCATTTTTTAAATTTAATCTTTATTGCATTTTTTCCATTACCATTTAGCCCCCTTATACTCCCCTCCTCCCAGCAATCACCACACTGTTGCCCATTACCATCAGTTGTATTTCATTTTAAAATTGCATTAGCTAGATCATCTAGAAAAGTGATTTAAAAAATAGTGATTATTGCAAGAATTCTTTCATTTTTCCTGTTTTCAGAAGAGCTTTCTCTAGTGTTTGATTTTGAGTGTTGCATATCATTGCATGGCAAATATTTTTATCCTGGTTTACTAGCTTGTTTTGATTTTTCTAATTTCCCTGTGTCTTCCTCTTTGACCCCTATGCTATTTAGAAATACATGGTTTAATTTCCAAAGATTTGGGATTTTTCAGACTTTTTTCTACAATTTTTTTCTTGTTTCATTTCATTGTATCAGGAATTTTGTATGATATTTTAACATGGTGTTAAAATATCAGCCTGGTGTTAGCAGGCTGTGTTCCTTCCGGAGGCACTGGGGGGAGAGTCTGTTTCCTTGCTCGTGCAGGTTGTAGGCAGAGTTAAATTCCTGTGGCTGCAGGCCCCAGTTCCTGACTTGCTGTCATTTGAAGGCCATTCCCAGCTTTGAGAGTCTACCTGTACACCTTGGATTATGGCCCCCTTTTTCTACCTTCAAAGCCAGCGATGGTGGGTAAAGTCTCACACTTCAAAACTCTTTATTGCCTCTTTTCTTGTTGTTTGATTAATTTTAAAGAGGTCCTGTGATAATCTAGGATAGTCTCCCCATTTTAATGTCCATAACACTATCACGTGTACAAAGTCCCCTTTGTCATGTGAGGTGATATTTCCTGGTTCTGGAGAATAGAGTATGGACATTTTCAAGGCCATTGTTTTGCCTTTTACACTATCATATGGAACAATACAGCCTTATACTGCATTATACTTTAAAGTGATAAAATTCTCTAAAATTATTTTTAATTTCCTCTTATAATTATTGTTTCAAGCTCTTAATATTTCAGCACAGGTCTGCTGGAATGAGTTCTCTCAGCTTTTGTTTTTCTGAAAAGTCTTTGATTTGCCTTCATTTTTGGAAGTTATTTCTTGATATAAAATTCTGGGTTAGCTGTTTATTTTTTCTTTCATTGTAGTATAAAAATGTTGCTCCATGGTTTCTGTTGAGAAGTCCACTTTAATTTTTATTTTCAATTCTCTGTATGTAACACTTTTCAATTCCATAGGTGCCTTCAAGGTTCTCTCTTTATCTTTGGTTTTCAGCATTTTGAATATAATGTAACTAGGTTTTTTTTTCTTCTTCTTCTTCTTTATTTTATCCATTTGGGGTTGTCTGAGCATTTTGGATCTATGGTTTATGTGTTTATTTTTGGAAAATTCTTAGCCATTATTTTCTTCATGTATTCCTGATACTCTGTTGTTCTTCTCAATTCCAATTATACATTAAACTATTTGATGTTATCCTTTGGTTTTTGGAGGTAACTGTTCTTTTCTTTTTATGTTTTCTTTCTTCTTTGTGTTTTTGTTTGTTTCATAATTATTGCATTATTTGTAAGCACTGATTCCTTAATTTTGTTGAATTTACTAATAAGCCTATGAAAGACTTTCTCTATCTCTATCTCTTATTTCATCTTTTATTTCTATAGTTTTCATTTGTCCTTCTCTCTTTTTAAATTCCCTTTTCTGAATGTCTGTCAACCCTTCCCTCTTTTTTAAGAGGGAACAGTTATGTTAAATTCTCTGAAAGTTTCAACTTCTGGATCATCTTGGAATCTAGTTCTTTTCATTGCTTTGTCTCTTGACAGTGGGTTGCTTTTTAATGCATGCATGTGTATATGTGTCTTAAATTTTTATTGAATTTTGAATGTTGCGTGTTGTATATAGCAGTAGATGCTGAGGTTAGTAGTTTTTAATGGCTGTAAATAGGCACTGTTCTTTTGACAGGTCATGAAATTGGATGTTGAGGCAGTCTGTTGAGGAGTTGGGCTAGGTCTGGATTTTGTTACTGCTGTGTTTATCTTCAGTGTATCACTGGCCTCTGATTCTTAGAGCAATGGCCTGCCATATCCTTGTGCTTATAATGGGGCTGGGAACTTGGAGGATTTTCTCAGTGTTAATGCTACATGTTCAGCTTTCAGCTGCCTGTGTCACCAGTGAGGGTGGGGATCTCCATCCTCCTGCACCTCTCCTAACAACCCACTTGCTTCTTTCTCAGTGCTGTGCTGGTAGTGGGACAGGTGAGGATTGCTTTGTTGTCCTGGCCTTGCCTCAGCCTCAGGCAGTTCCAGTGTTTCCTGCACCTCACCCTTGGTAGCACACTTCTCATTTTATCGGTAGGGATTGTGGTCCCAGGACAGTTTCCTACCTCCCCTGGGTTAGAGAGTGTTTACCCTTACCCAAGCCATACTGGGTTTTACCTATGCCCTATGGGTAGCATGTCTGCAACTCTTTTTTCCCAGCTGCTGAAAGCTTAAGGCTTTTTGCTCCATATGAGAGAATAGTTCGTGCATGCCCTAGGATTTGTGCCTTTTCCATAGTGGCAGTTGACCCCTCCTGCATGCCTGCATGTAGAGGACTGCTCTCTTGGGTCTCCTGTCCTACCTCCTGCTGGAGGCCCACAGGAAAGAGCCCCAGAATGTGAACTTTCTCATGCCTGAGGCCAGGCTAATCCAGCCTCCAACAGTTCCACACAATTTTAGGTGATATTTTCTTACTCATTTGCAAGGCGGCCATGCCTTTCTCCATACCTTCAGCCCTGCTCGACCCCAGTTTTGCCAGTCCACGTGTCCCTCTGTGGAGTTCAGGCTGGGTGGTTGCCCTGTGGTCTTGGCTTTCCGATAGTCTCAAGAGAAGTTTGATTTTTGTGATGTTTCTGGCCTTTTTTGTTATTAGGGTGGAGCAACACCATTTCTAAATTTCTATATCCTGAAGCAGACTGAGCTATCTTTAGTTTTTAAAAATAAAGAATGGATGCTGAATTGTATTAAGTATTATTCACCCTTATTATAGGTCGTAGGTACACAATGCAGTATACAGATCATGTACCATGGTAATATACACTTGAAACCTGTATGACCCTAATAACCGAAGTCACCCCAATAAATTTAATAAACAGATGCTCATGTGAATTTCTAATTAATTTTTCCTGATGTGATGAATTATATTATTAAATTGCCTAATATTAAATTCATCCCTTATTTTCTTTTTCTTGAAGAATTCTTTCACTAGCAAATATTTCTTCAACACTTTTTAAGGACTGGATGAATAGGGATGAATAATAAAGATAAGGTCTTATAGATATTATATCATAATATCAGAAGGTAGACAAAAAGTATGTAAATAGATAAATAGGGCATTTCAGTTTGTTATCAAAATTAAGAATGAAGTGAACAGGGTGAGTGGACAATAGAGAGGCAACTATTTTAGGTAGTGTAGACAGGACCAGCCCAGGAGTAACATTGGTATGTTAGATTTAAAGGTAAAAAATGATCCAGTCATTTAAAGATTTGACAGAAGGGAGAGCTTTTTATGACATGCCAAGTACTAATTCCCAGGGGCAGGAGAGATAGGTCTGTTGGAGGATCAGAAAGTCGACCCATGTGGCTGAAACTTGGTGAGTAAGGGGGAAATGGAATGGGGACAGTTTGGGAAGGTAGTCTGAGCCGGATGACCATGCTGCCTTTGGCCAGGTTAGGTATTTGAATTACATTATATGAGGGATGGAAAGAACTTGGAGATGAATTGTTTGGTACCTCTTGATTGCTAAATGAAATTAGTTGTTCCCAAATCTATGTGGTAGTTTCTTGATTATACCTCTGGGACAATTCTTTATTGCACATTAATTTGTCTTTAATTTCTAATCTTTTTCTCTGCTGACTTTTACTTCCTTTATAAACACACTCTCCACCACCCCATCCTAAAGAAACCTTTCCTTTAACCTCTTCACCTGATGCTGACATGCATTTCTCTTTTCATAGCAAGATTCTTAAAAAGTGATCTGTATTGGCTGGTTCTTATGTGTCACCATGTACGTCATCACTATGTGTGTGCTTTTTTTTAATGTATTTTATTGATTATGCTATTACAGTTGTCCCATTTATCCCCCATCATTCCCCTCCACCCTGCACACCCCCTCCCACCCACATTCCCCCCTTTAGTTCATGTCCATGTGTCATAAGTTCTTTAGCTTCTACATTTCCCACACTGTTCTTGCCCTCCCCCTATTTTCTACCCACCATCTATGCTACTTATTCTCTGTACCTTTTCCCCCTCTCTCCTCCACCTACTCCCCTGTTGCTAACCTTCCATGTGATCTCCATTTCTGTGTTTCTGCTCCTGTTCTAGCTGTTTGCTTAGTTTGCTTTTATTTTAGGTGTGGTTGTTAATATCTGTGAGTTTGCTATCTTTTTACTGTCTTATTTTTTTATCTTCTTTTTCTTATATAAGTCCCTTTAACATTTCATATAATAAGGGCTTGGTGATGATGAACTCCTTTAACTTGACCTTATCTGAGAAGCACTTTATCTTCTCTTCCATTCTAAATAACAGCTTCGCTGGATAGAGCAATCTTGGATGTAGGTCCTTGCCTTTCATACTTGGAATACTTCTTTCCAGCCCCTGCTTGCCTGGAAGGTCTCTTTTGAGAAATCTGCTGACAGTCTGATGGGAACTCCTTTGTAAGTGACTGTCCCTTTATCCCTTGCTGCTTCTAGAATTCTCTCCTTCATTTGAATCTTGGCTAATGTAGTTATGATGTGCCTTGGTATGTTCCTCCTTGGATCCAACTTCTTTGGGACTCTCTGAGTTTCCTGGACTTCCTGGAAGTCTATTTCCTTTGCCATATTGGGGAAGTTCTCCTTTATTATTTGTTCAAATAAGTTTTCCACTTGTTGCTCTTCTTCCCCTTCTGGTACCCCTATAATTCGCATGTTGGAATGTTTATAAAGATGTCCTGGAGGTTCCTAAGCCTCTCCTCATTTTTTTAAAATTTTTGTTTCTTCCTTGTTTTCTGTTTGGTTGTTTCTTTCTTCCTTTCTGGTTCATTCCATTGATTTGAGTCCCAGTTTTCCTCCCATCTCTATTGGTTCCCTGTGCGTTTTCCTTCATTTCACTTATTGTAGCCTTCATTTGTTCATCTAATTTGTGAGCAAAATCAACCAATTCTGTGAGCATCCTGATCACCAATGCTTTGAACTGTGCATCTGATAGGTTGGCTATCTCTTTGTCACTTAGATGAATTGGCTCTGAGGCTTTGATCTATTCCCGTTAGAGCCATTTTTGGGTTTTTGTTTTTTTTTTTTTTTGGTCTGGTCACGCCTGTTACGTATGAAGGGCGGAGCCTTAGGTGTTCCCCAGGGTGGGGAAGCCCAGTCGCTGGATTGTGACCCTTTATGTAGGGGTGGGGTCTGAGAGCAAATAATGGCGCTTGTTCAGCTCTCTCTTGGATTCCAGTCCCTTCCACCACTTCCTCCAAGCAAATTGGGCCCTTCTAGTGCTGATTTCCGTGTGGGTGGGCTTGTGTACGTTCTAGGACCCTGTGGGTCTCTCCAACGAACTCTCCTGTGAGGCTGGGAGTCTCTACTGGCACCTCAAGCCCCACAAGTGTTTTCAATCGGTGTTTTTAGGTTTTATTTCCTGGCACTGGGGCCGTGGGTTGCAAGGTCTGTCTCAGTCCCTGTTTTCACCTGGATTATCCACGCGAATGTGGGATCACCTGGTTAGCCAGCTGCCTTGTGCAACCTCACCAGGTCTGCCCATTGCCACCCTGCACCTGGGGTCCACTAGCTGCCACCTGTGCGCCTGGGATCTGCCAGCCACTGCCTGCATGCCGGGGTCTGCCAACCTCCACTTTTTCCTGCCTTGACTTCACCCCTCTTACTGGTCTGGGTAAATGGTTGTCGGACTTCCGTACAGTTCAATTTTCCATCAGTTCTGGCTATTTTCTTGTTTCTAAATCTTCGTTGTCCTTAATTTTGCTTGTGCGAGGAGGCACAGTGTGTCCACCTATGCCTCTATCTTGGCTGGAAGTTTGTGTGTGCCTTTGTAATAAGGATTTTAGCCCCAGGACCCAGCTGGCATGTGCTCTCTGAGTGTCCTCCTAGTCCCAGTGACCGTCAAACCCAGCACCCTCTTGTTTAGTCCTGTTTATATGAATGTAATATTTAACACTATTGGCCACATCTTCCATCTTGTAAGTCCATAAGTATCCCTGACTTCCCAGGCACCTTACTATCACATGTTTTGTCTTATCTTTCTTATTACCCCTTGTTTCTTTTCATTTTTGGTTCACCCTTAAACATAGGGATTACCCAAGCTTCTGATGATGGACTTCTCTCTCTACTGTATGGCTTGTCATCTATGTACTTTTACCAAAACAGCTCTCACTGTGTACTCTCAGATCTGTGCCTCTAGCCCAGACTTCTTTCTAGGGAAAGAGAAGAATGTGCAAGTGTATGTAATATGTCATAATCTTCATATTGCTATGTAATCTTTAACTTTTTAAGTGATATATAATGTTATAAGTGGCTATGCCATAATTAGCCTAACCATTTCTCTACTGAAAATTTCTAGTCCTGGATTGCAGCTACAGTTTATAATTCTACACATGTATACTAAGCTGAGGTGGGAGAATGGAAAGTGAATTTTTTCCCTCGACTAGCTCATCCCTCCTGATGAAGACTGGAAGTTCTTTGGCAAACATTTTTCAGGCTTTCTTGCTTTGAATCAATCAAGAGGCCTCCTGTCACTACCTGAGTTCAAGGTAGCATTTAACTCTTGCCTGAGCTACTAAAAGGCCTTCTAAATGGTCTCCCTGCCTCTAGTCTCTTGACTCTGAGCCAACATGCTCTTGATTTTTAGAGAACAGGTAGTCCTTATGTTCCCAACACCCAAAAGAGATCCAGAGTCTTTCACATGATGCGTCTCTGAGTAAAGCTGAAAAAGAGATTCACCTCCAACCAGGGCAGGATTTTAAACATACTAGTAGGTTGTAGTTTACCATGCCTACTACGAACGTTGACAGTATTCTTTGTCACACTTAACTGGCAACTCAGTCTCTCCTGAGCAAGGAAAGTCGCTCATTTTTTTAATCTGTTATCCTCTAAAAGTAATTCTGGAAACCAGCTGAGGGTACTATTCTAAAAATCATTGGTCATCTTCCCTAAAAAATATAGAAGCCCTAATAATGATTAGGCTTGTGCCTGGATATATGAAGTGCCAGTGCCTTAGAGAACCTGAGGACATAGTTCATATTTCCCTCACCACTAACCTCCAGTCATGTGGCCTCTCTGATCTTTCCACGCTGTTGTCAGTTGCCAACCTGATGGAGAACTCTGGCTTTTTGTGTGAAGTCCAATGCATCTAAAGATTCCGACAGTTGGCAACACTGCCAGTTTTGGTTCTTCTCCTGGGTGTGATTTGTGTGTGTTAAATGAATTCCCATTTATATTTCTGACATGTTGATGTCTCAGAGTTTCTGCCTGATTGTCAGTCATTTCCAGTCACACAGTGACCAGAATATAATTTTCAGCAGTTGGTTGATTCCTTTTTTGAGCCTTTCCCACCTGCTTTCCAATCTGACTGTATGTTCTTGTTGCATAAGGAAAAAGGGTTGTGTTTCTTCTTTTACACTGAGGGTTATGTGCACCAAGCATATCCAACCCTTGTATTTTTTTTTTTTTAACGCTGCTGTGAAATCCTAAGATGGTAAATAGAAAGCAGTGTCCATTCTGTAAGGCAGAGGGTGGGCCTGTGCACTGGTTGCTGGGGACATACTACAGAGGCACCCTTCTTGGGCTGTCTTCTACTTCCATGGCTTTTCTTTCTCTCTGCTTCCTCCAATTTATTTTTATTTTAGTCTTCCATAACAACAAGGTGCCTTGAAAATTATGGAAAAGCTCAAGTGCTGATGGTAAATAGCTACTTCCTCCAACCCTCCACCCCAACTGTATTTCTGCTTTGATACATTCTAGTCTATGCATTCTCTAAACTCTACATCCTATGGTAACTCTATGCTGGATGTTGTAGATACAGTCACAATGTTGGATGATTGTGCTATTTTCTTTAGATAAGGAAGGGGGTAGGAGAAAATAACTCCAGTCACTCTCTAATAGATTTGAAACTAATCAAGATTAGGGTGAGTTTAAAACAGTAATCAAGGTAAATCATTCTCTGAAGACCTAAGAGTTTACTACCTCATATCTAGGACAGTGGTTCCCAGGAGGATGCTTCTGTCTCTTTTAATTTCTAGCCAGATGCTTTAACTACCCACTCAGTGCACTTCAGTACCAAATCTTGAGATTTTTTTTCAAGGAAGAAGACTGATGGTCAATAGTGAAGTATGCAAGCTGCTTCAAGTCAACCTCTAGAATGATAGTTCCATATTCATCTATGTGCCTAGTGTTTTCTCTCTCTCCCTCTCATCTCCTACATGGTTCTTATCTCCTAACAACAACCCTGTAAGTCCTTAAATTTACAGGCTGATTCAACATCTACATCCCGGGTCATCCACACCCATGATGGAATGGGCTTTATACCTTCAATGGGAGAGTGAACCCTCTTAAAAGAGACCCAACAAAATGTTAGAAGAATGAATAAGTAAAACTTAGAAAAAGACAGTTAGGAACACATTCTTAGTCAAATGCCACCCCCTTGCCATTCCCCATGACTTTGGGCAATTGAAAGCAGAAAGAACATGAAAAGACAAACCGAAAACTCTGCTTAATGGCGTAGACCTTAATAAGATAATAAATTTATTAAAACAAAAACTCAAACATAATATGAGACAATAAGATGAGATGAAATGGGAAACACGGAACTAAGGGAACAAAATGAGAACAAACCAACATCAGTCCAAAATGAACAATATGAAACAATAAGGAACTTAATGGCCAGGAAAGTGAATTATTGACATTAAGGGACAAGCTTTAAATGATTCTAGAGAAAGCAAAAAAGAAAATGATGAAAGCAATATAAATCGTAATGGGGACACAGCATAAAGATAATTGGTGCTCATAAAGTGCCTACCCTGAAAAAAATTGACCAGAAAATATATTTGAAGATATAATAGTTTTCTGAAATATACTAAACTAATTTCCTTATAGAAAAGGTTATGATGTTCTAGGGGAAAAAATTAAAAGTTGTACACTGATTAACAACAAGCTGACTCCTAGTTATATTATAAAGACTTCAAAAGTAAAAAATTGGCAGACACACAGGCAGAAAAAAGGCAAGTCACCTCCAGGAGGGGAAATTATCAGTCAGGCAGGCACAAGGCTTCTCCATATGAGCACTATTCCCAGAGGCACAGGAATGTACAAAGTTTTGAAGGAAAGAATTAGTGAGTTAGCACCAGGTGTTAAAATTCAGATAGAGAACTAGGGATAAACAATTATGCAAATAGAATGGAAATGTCATAAACTTTGACAAAAGATGAATCAATTTTCATCTAAAATCAAAATGTGATTCAAAAATTCAAAAACTCTGTTTAAAATAGGGTTTTACAAATTCTTCATTTTAATTTTATTTTTTGCGTTGTTAATTATCGCCGCTATTACAGATGGCCCCTTTGCCCACCTGCACCCAGCCCCTGCCCCCTTCCCTCTGGGCTTCCCCACACTGTTGTCTGTGTCTCTGGGTTATGCATACACGTTGTTTGGCCAATCCCTTCACCTTTCATCCAACCCTCCCTCTCCCCTTCTCTTAATTCCAGAGAAAATTTTAGGAAATAGTATCTCTAAAGATATATGTTATCTTAAGTTTATTTTCGCTTCAGTTTTATTTGCATTTAAGTACAAAGAAAGATACATTTTACTCTTTTTGTATCATAAGAACACAAGAGAACAATTGCTTTAAAACAATGTGTTTCTGGTGTTCGGACTGTGGGTTGAATTTTTGTGTTTTTTGGGGTGAGATTTTGTTGTTTTTTTTTTTAATAGAAGAGATTGTTTAATTTTTTTGTAGATAAGTTTATCTTAAAAAACCTTATTTCAAAAAATATGTAAAACATCATAAATATATGTACCCCAACCAGGGCTCTGGATGGGGTCTAGCATGGGCAGATTTTTTTTTTTCCTTTTTAATCTGCGGTGTTTTCACTTGGACAGTTGTCTAAGCTGGGAACTGCTGCTCCTGACAAAGTGGTTTCCCTTCTCTGTTTTTATACTTATTTTAACAGGCTAGTGGCTCTCATTTTTATTACAACCGACTTCCAAGCTTTCTGAAAGTGAGGAAAGAACTACTCACCCTGGATGATTATCATTGTTCCTTTTGCCCATTTTCCTGATCTAGTTAATGAGAATAATAAAGTACATAATGACTTTGTTACATTCATATGGAAGAAGGAAAACAGCATTTCATAAATGAGTGGATTGAAAAATAAAAGATTTGCTCAACATCATTTTGTAGAGATAGCAACAAAGCTGATGCATTTTTCCGTACTCTTCAGCTTACAACATTTTAGTTATGAGACCCCCACCCCTGCCACCTTTTTCTTTCTGGCCTTCTGATTATGGTGGGTAAATGTGTCATATATTAGTGTGTATTTTTTTCATTAAACAAATATATGACATCACATCAGCTGTCACAAGATGACTGGAATATTTTTTATTTTGTATGAATTTTGTCTTCAATAAATACAAAGTGGTTATTATGGTGTAGACATTTTGGTCTAATATAAATTTCAAATATGTACATTGCAACTGCTATTTTTAAATGATGAGGAATTGGAGTATTTGGCTCTTCTACAAATAAGTAATGTAAATTTGAATAATTTTTATGTTCCCAAGGATTCAACAAATGAAAAAAAACTAAATTATGGCAAGTAATAATTGCTCAAAAATGTGATAGTTGATAGAGATTGTGGATTGTTGATATTATTTAAATGATTTTTTATTTCCAGTACAGCCAGAAACAGAAGTGGTTTCATCTCTTGTGCAATAAGCTCTGTCTTCCTCCCTTCCTCCTACCTACCTTCCTCCTGCCTACCTTCCTCCTACCAACCTTCCTACCTACCTACCTTCCTACCTACCTACCTTCCTACCACCTACCTTCCTCCTGCCTACCTTCCTACCTACCTACCTTCCTCCTACCTACCTTCCTCCTACCTACTTTCCTCCCTACCTACCTGTCATTAATGACAAAGAAACATAGTCATTGAATATTTTGTTCAGTTAAATTAATGACTTTCTTTTAACTGAGGAACATTACAACATCATGACTTTTTAATTTGATTGATGAAGAGCCACAAATAAGTGGCTTATTTTACTTTCATATTTTTCTGTTCACTAATATAATCGCTAATAAAGCAACACTTCATGGTTCTCTCAGCTAATATCTTGTGATTGTCTTGAGATATGATCAGGTAGGTTTGTTATAAAAATTATTATGTAGTAGTCCGTCTTATAATAATGTTATTTAGAAATTTGCTAAGAAGTTTGCTTGAAAAGATACTAAAATAACAAGACAGTTAAATACCCTGCGTTGCTAAAGTTGACTTTCCTTATCTGTGGGATGGCTCTCTCAGACTGTTATAGACAGCATCCTCAGCTGTGAGGATGAAAGGGGAGGATAATTTACTTTTGGAAATGGTCCCAAGATCTTGGTGAGTGGAGGTGTCAAGGGAATAGCACAGCATTATAGACCCGTACACTAAGGTCTTTGTGTGATTGCTTTAATAGGTTTTGATTGGCAACGTTCTTAATGTTAGAATGCAGTTTTATCCAAAATAGGTTTGCATTAAAGTACCTTGTTCAATTGTCATAACACCCTCATGGCGGTAATCTGAATTTCAAAAAGTTATAGTTGGTATATGTATCATTTTGCCAATTGTTTTTCCTTTTCTTTTTTTCACAGAAATATTGGAGGCTGGTATTAAAGGAACTTCAGAATCACTTAAAGGTGTGAAACGAAAAAAGATTGTAGCTGAGAATCACCTGAAAAAAATACCAAAATCCCCACTGAGAAATCCTCTTCAGGCAAAACATAAACACAATACGGAAGAGTCATCTTTTGCTGTTCTTCAGAGTACTTCAGATTCTCACAAGAAACAGAATCTCAGCCCTATAAAAAATGGGAAGCCATTTACCAAGCAAAATGGAGAAACACCTGGGATAATTGCCGAGGCCTCTAAGTCTGCAGAATCTGTCTCCCCAAAGAAGCCCTCATTTCTGCAGCATCCATCAGAACTGCGTAGATGGAGGTCAGAAGACTCTGACCCCACCAAGTTAAATTTCCTAGATGGACAATGTGAATCTAGTTCTTTGTCAAGTAAAACCAGGACTGACCATAGTGAATGTATCTCCTCTAATTGTAGTCCTACTTCCTCCTCATATACAAACACCGCATTTGATGTCTTACTGAAAGCAATGGAGCCAGAACTGAGCACTTTGTCGCAAAAGGGCTCATCTTGTACAGTTAAGATAGAAAAACTAAGACCAAACAAAACTGTACGATCCCCCTCTCAATTAAAAAACAGCTCAATAGATGCCCCAAATCAGACTTCACAAGAATTTGTTTCTGAATCACAGTCGTCTTGTACCTCATACACAGTACATGTGTCTGCTGCTCAGAAGAATGAGCAGGAATCACTTCAGTCAATTTCTCATTCATGTAATCAACATGAACACTTTGTTTCTAAATCTAACCAACAAAATCAACAGCTTCCAGTGTGTTCAGGTTTCACAAGATCACTGACAAGCCTGCACAATCAAGAGAACCCCAAACTTGAACAAGTGTATCATATAGCAGTGACATCATCTATAGGTCTAACTTCACCTTCCAGTAGAACTCAGGTTACTCCTCAAAACCAGCAAATGGATTCTGCTTCACCTATGTCAGTAAGTCCAGCCCAGTCTACACAATCACCTCCCACACTAGTTTATAATTCAACTGCTGTTGCCTCTGTTGTGAATCACAGCGTAGAGCAAATGTGCAATCTTCTTCTGAAAGATCAGAAGCCAAAAAAACAAGGAAAATATATTTGTGAGTATTGCAATAGAGCTTGTGCAAAGCCAAGTGTGCTTCTAAAGCATATCCGCTCCCACACTGGAGAGCGACCCTATCCCTGTGTGACCTGTGGATTTTCATTTAAGACTAAAAGTAATCTATATAAGCACAAAAAATCCCATGCACATACTATCAAACTGGGACTTGTCTTGCAGCCAGAGGCTGGTGGTTTGTTCTTGTCACATGAGTCCCCCAAAGCACTTAGTATCCATTCAGACATAGAGGACAGTGGGGAGAGCGATGATGAGAGCGCTGCTGATGAAAGACAGAATGACCCCAGCTCCATGGACCTGCAGCCTGTGCGGATAATGAAAATGATACCAAGTTCTGAAGCTTTACCAAAATCAAGTTCCATTCCAAGTAATCCAGGTCATGCGGTAGGTGATGTTTCACTACAGGACAAGTCTTCAGAATCACAAGCTGTGACAGAGTTACCAAAAGTTGTAGTCCACCCTGTCAGTGTGTCGTCCCCGTTAAGAGTTGACAGCCCGAAGTTTACAGATTCTAAGCCTGAACTTTCTAGTGCACAGAAACAGAAGGACCTTCAGTTTACCAGTGTGCTGTCACATTCAGCCTGGACATCCTCCCTGGAGACTGATGAAAAGTCCCAGGGAGGGGACATGAGGGGACAAGCCAGTCAGAAAGGGGACATGAGTCAACCAGAGGCAAAACAAGAATCTCCCATAGGCACAGTACATGCCCAGCTACAAAGGCAGCAGGCTACCGATTACTCCCAGGAGCAGCAAGGAAAACTTCTGAGTCCTCGAAGTTTAGGAAGTACAGATTCTGGTTACTTTTCACGTTCTGAAAGTACTGATCAAACAGGGAGCCCACCAGCTCCCTTTGCCAGAATATTACCTACTACAGAACAAGACTCAAATAAGAATAATGGGCCCTCTGCACCTCATATCAATACACCAGCACCTTCTACGTTGCCATCAGGTGAAAAAGTATTGCTTCTAGCAGGTCAGATGCGTCCACCTTTGGCAACAAAAACACTTGAAGAACGGATATCAAAGCTTATCTCAGACAATGAAGCCTTGGTAGATGATAAGCAGCTGGATAGTGTAAAGCCACGGAGAACTTCTCTTTCACGGCGAGGAAGTATTGATTCCCCCAAATCATACATATTTAAGGATTCTTTCCAGTTTGATTTAAAACCAATGGGACGGAGAACAAGTTCAAGCTCTGATATACCAAAGTCCCCTTTCACCCCTACTGAGAAATCAAAGCAAGTGTTTCTTCTGTCTGTACCTTCCCTTGACTGTTTACCTATCACGAGAAGTAATTCTGTGCCTACTACAGGTTATTCAGCAGTACCTGCAAACATAATACCTCCCACTCATCCACTGAGAGGAAGTCAGTCATTTGATGACAAAATTGGCGCTTTCTATGATGATGTCTTTGTATCAGGACCTAACACTTCTGTGCCCCAAAGTGCACATCCCCGTACCCTTGTCAGACAGACAGCGGTAGAAGACTCTTCAACAAGTGAAATGCATGTCCTCGGTACCGGGCAGTCCTTGGATGAGAGCTATCAAGGATGCAATGCCATGAGCGAAACTGTAGCAGCAAGGAACAAGTCATTGGCACCAGGCTCACATGTAGAAAAAAAGAAATCTCATCAAGGGCGAGGGACAATGTTTGAGTGTGAAACTTGTAGAAACAGGTATAGAAAACTGGAAAATTTCGAAAACCATAAGAAATTTTACTGTTCAGAGTTACACGGACCAAAAACAAAGGTAGCTGTGAGAGAACCTGAACACAGCCCCATGCCCAGCAGCACACAGCCTCAGATTCTGCACTACAGAGTTGCTGCTTCCTCAGGGGTCTGGGAACAGACACCCCAGATAAGAAAACGGAGGAAAATGAAAAGTGTTGGAGATGATGATGAAGTTCAGCAAAATGAAAGTGAAGCTTCTCCGAGAAGCTCTGAAGGCCTTCTGTTGCAGAATACTGTGAGCTCTTCCTCCAGTTTGCCTACACATAATATTGTCATACCAAATGACCAGCAGCATCGAAATATACAGTTGCAAAGCTCCCAAATTCAGCTTGTTGCCAGAGGCCCTGACCAGATCATGGATCCAAAGCTGTCCACCATCATGGAACAACAGATGAGTTCAGCTGCTCAGGACAAGGTAGAGTTGAAGAGGCATGGAACTGGAATCTCAGTCATCCAGCATACAAACTCACTGAGCAGACCCAATTCATTTGACAAGCTTGAGTCTTTTGAAAGAGGCTCTCCACTTTCTCTCCAGGAGCTAAGTAGAACAGTGAAGCTTGGGTCCCTGAAAGTGATAGGAATTTCCCAAGAGGAAGGCAACCCTTCTCAGAACATGTCTCATCCTCAACAGCCTGCACGATCAGATGCTGTTAGAGCAGAATTTCAGGAAGGTTCAAGAAAGATTTCAAGTGAACGGCCTGTGTTAGGACAGGTCTCAAGACTTGTTCGGCAGCACAACATCCAAGTTCCAGAAATTCTGGTCACAGAAGAGCCAGATCGGGACCTTGGAACCCAAGTACCTGATCAGGAAAAATCAGAGAAATTTAGTTGGCCTCAGCGTAGTGAAACATTGTCAAAATTGCCGACAGAGAAACTGCCGCCCAAAAAGAAGAGGCTCCGTCTTGCTGAGATAGAGCATTCCTCAACCGAGTCAAGTTTTGATTCCACTCGCTCCAGGAGTCTAAGTAAGGATAGCAGTTTATCAAGTTTCTCAGCTTCGTTAGATGTAGAGGACGTTTCTAAAACTGAGGCTTCCACCCAAATCGCTTTTCTCAATAAAACAGAGTTTCTCATGATCCCAGCTGGCTCTAATACACTTAACGTGCCTGGAACTCAACGGGAAATGAGGCGTGCTGCCTCAGAACAGATTAACTGCATGCAAACATCCATGGAGGTCTCTGATTTCAGAAGTAAATCGTTCGACTGTGGAAGCATAACTCCACCTCAGACAATGCCACTTGTGGACTTGCCTCCGACATCTCCTGGCATGGGAGTGACTGGACATGTGCCTCTTTTAGAAAGAAGGAGAGGCCCACTGATACGGCAGATTTCTCTAAACATAGCCCCAGATAGTCATCTGTCTCCTGGGAACCCACCATCTTTCCAAGCTATTGCTCTTCCTGCTGTTAATGCCGTGCCATTTCAGGGGCCTCCGCTCACTAGTACATTCTTACCTGAGTTTCCTGCAAATACTGTGCACTCCCAGACTCAAGTTGAGGATCTGCAAACAGAAACTTCAAATTCCAACTCTACTAACATCTTTCCTATTCAACAGCTTTTTGGTATTAATTTGTTAAATCAAATCCATGCACCCCTTAGCCAGAGCACACAGATGTCTCTGCAGGTGTCTACACAGAGTGTCAAACCAGATGTAAATCCCAGCGTATGTGTTTCTTCTAAAAGTGATGATTGCTTTGCTCCCAAGTACCAACTGCAATGTCAGGTTTTCACTTCAAGCCAGTCTTGCTCTTCTAATCCTGTACATTCTTTGCCAAAGCAAGTTCTTTCAGATCCAGCTGGGGCTGACCATCGTATGTCTTCATTAGCATTACCAACCAAATTAGTAGATGCCATTTCTAATTCCTGTGCTCTGCCACCACTGAAGCTTGGGCCACTCGAAGGTCAAGTGCAGAAGGTGCCGACATCTTTTACACTGCCTATTCACCTGCAGAGTAATGTTCCAGGGTATTGCTTTGCCACAGTCACACCTCTGCCACAAATCCTTGTGACCCAGGATCTGTCCAGTCAGCCCATTTGCCAGGCTAGTAGTAGTGTGGTGCCAGTCAGTGAAGAACAAAATTCCCTGCCAAAATTGCAAAAAGTTCACCAGAATGCTTTGCCAAACTCAGAGGAAGAGCTTGTTTGTGAAAATGTTTTTTCAGAGATGAGCCAAAATTCTCCTCTGGCAGATTCCTTGCCCAGAACTCAGAAAATGTCTATTGTTAGACTTTCCCCCCAACAAGAATCTTCAGCTTCAAGTAAAAGGATGCTTTCGCCAGCAAATAGTCTGGACATTGCCATGGAAAAACACCAAAAGCGAGCTAAAGATGAAAATGGAGCTGTTTGTGCAGCAGATACTAGACCATTTGAACCACTGAGTTCAAGAGCTAACGATGTTAATAAGCAGAAGAAACCTGTTTTGGTGAGGCAGGTTTGTACCACAGAGCCCCTTGAAGGTGTGACATTGGAACAGGATATTTTTTCTCCACCTGAAATTAGTCGTGAGACTGTTAACTTGACAGATGTTTTACCAGCTGATAATTTGTCATCAGGACAATGTAAGTCTACAGTTATAGAACCTATGAAAGAGTTGCAAGAATTTGAAAACATCAAATCATCTCTATCACTAACTCTTACAGTTAGAAATTCACCTGTTCCTTCAGAAAATATGCACATTTCTTCTTTGGAACGTGTAGACAATAACCAAGAAAGGAAGTCTCCAGAGGTTAAAAATCAAGGTGACAAGGTGAACATCCAAGAACAAAGTCCACCTACAACGACCGCTCTTTCGGTGCTGGATGCTGGAGACACCCAGCAGCTGTCTTTCCCCAGCCTGAAGACCACAACCAGCTTCACCTGGTGTTATCTGTTCAGACAGAAAACACTGCACTTGCCTCAGAATGACCAGAAAACTTCAGCCTATACTGACTGGACAGTGAGCGCCAGTAATCCAAATCCACTTGGTTTGCCTACAAAAGTTGCTCTTTCTCTCCTTAATTCAAAACAGAAAACTGGAAAATCACTGTATTGTCAAGCAATAACTACCCGTTCCAAATCAGATTTGTTGGTCTATTCAAGCAAGTGGAAAAGCAACTTAAGCAAGGTACTTGAAATACTATTTATCTCCAAAAATAGTTTGTGTAAATGAGTTTTAACATGTCTTGATGCCTTTATTTAAATACTTTAATTAGAATGATAAATTGTGCTTTATGAGTGTATAGTGATTTGAAAGAAAGGATGATAAATATGCCCTAGGAGTTACACTGATAAAGGTTACCCAGATCTTTTGTATCCTGGAACATTTTGAAAATGATAACTTGGCCTGAGCACTTTTTTCCCTCCTCAGCTGAATATTTAAGTCTTTACTTAATGGTACAATAATCATTATCTTACTTTCATCTTTCTCTCATATGAATGTTTTGTTTGTATTGTTAAGTGAGAGGAGAGTATGCTTTGTCCTTACTAATGCAAGAGAACAGAGGTGAATAATCAATGATTGTTGTAAATCATTTTCAAATATAAGTCATTCTGTAGTTCTGAAAATCATCTTAGTGGTAGAGAGGAGTCCCAAAATAACTAATTCATACACTTGACGATTATGTTGATCTGGTCAAGATTTATAGAGTAAGGTAGAATCAGTCTTAAATTAGAGTTAACAGCTTTATAAAATGGGAAAACATCATTTAAGTGGTGAAAGAAGGAAGGAAGGGTGGAAGGAAGAGTGGGAGGAAAGAAGGAAGGGAGGAAAGATGGATAGATAACAGTATTATATTGAACTCTGAACATTCATAGTAACTTGCTCTCTGCAGGTTCATGAGCACACAGTACAGGTTCATAAACACACACATACTTATCAATAGGAAAGTATCACAGTTCAGTATTATAATAGAAGTATATACAATTTTAAAAGAAGGAAGTCTAACACTGCCCGTAGGTTGAGGTACAGATACAGGGAAGATATTCCAAAAGTTCTGACTTCAGCTGAGTCGTTTTTTTAAAAAAATCTTCACCTGAGGACATGCTTATTGATTTTACAGAGAGAGGAAGGAAGAGAGAGAGGGAGAGAAATACTGATGTGAGAGGGAAACATTGATCTGTTGCCTCTCGTACATGCCAGGACGGTGGATCAAATCCACAACCTAGTTATGTGTCCTAACCAGGAATCCATCCATGACTCTTTGGTTTATGGGACAATGCTCCAACCAACTGAGTTACCACCCAACCAGAGCTTTAGGTGAATGTTTAAAAAAAAAAGTAGGAATTTTTTTTCAGGCAAACAGAAATGAGAAATTTTAATAGTCTTGTGAATGACATGGGAGTGAGAAAGAACTTGGTTCATTTAAAGAACCCTAAGGAGTCTGTCATGGCTAGAAGGTGTTATAAGTTCGGAGTTGAAAGTGTAGGTAAAAACCAAATATGCATGGTAGTGGAGAGCTATTGATACTTTCTCAGTGAAGGAGGGTGAGTTTAATTTTTAAATGCTCAAATTCTGCTCTAAATCTACTAAATCAGAATCTTAGAAGATGAGACCTGCCCACGAGAATTTAAACAGAGTTTCATGTATATTCCTGAAGTGCCTATGAAAAGCGGCTTTTCTTTAATGCCAAGTGACTTGGTAGAAATGTCTCTGGAAATGTACATGTCTAGATTTGTAACCAGGAGACAGCTCCAGGTAGAGGGTGTGGAGATTTTTCAGTGCGTAAGTATAATTAATGAGATTGCTCAGGGAAAGTGTAAAGAAGAGACAAGGACTTAGAATGGTCCCGGGAATCACAACTGTGTAAAGGGTAGAATGGATGAAGAAAGTCCACATAAGAAACTGAAAGATTGTTAATAGAGGAAGGAGGAGAGCTATGAGAAAGTGGTATCGCACAGATCAAGGAAAAAGTGTTTCAAGGAAAGTCGTTCCAGCAAGTTGGCCTCCAGAGAGGTCAAATAAAGATAAAGACTAGCATGGCATTTGGACTGAGCAATTTTAATACCACTGGGGATTTGAGTCAGATGGGCATGTATCTATGGTCCCTCTTCAAGCACCTAAACTAGATATATGAATTGGGATTTTTCTTAGCCTTCCATAATCTGTCTCAAGTCTTTGTAGCTTATTGACATACTGTTTATTAATATATTCCCTAGGGTGACTGACCAAATCTTTCTAGTCATTAAAAATTCAGCTTAAATATCAGCTCTCATTTTGGTCCTTGTAATTAATATCAGTTAAGTAGTATCACCTCTGTTCAGCTGCCATACTTGCATTTAACTCTACTCCAACACTTTATAATATTACATTTTAGTGATGAACTTTTGTATCTTTCTCTTCCACTGCACCAACACAGTCCATTAGAACTTTCAGATGATGGAAATATTCTATATGTGTGCTAGTGACTACTGTAACAGACAGTGTAGATGAGAGTCTGAGTTCTGTGGGGGCGGAGACTATCTTTTCTTCAGTTTTATATGTCCAATACCTAGAACATAGCAGAGTCTCAGTAAATATGTGGGGAGTAGATAAATAAATAAGTCAGTGAATAAATAAAATATTTTAAAGTGGTAGAGTAGGGGAAAAATCTATTTACCACAACACCAGACAACTGCTACATGGAGGAAACTAATGATAAACTGATTCCTTAGGATGAATGTTAATTCACAACCCAAATGTTAATGTACAAGTATTTATAATTCATAATGGAAAAGGACAGAAAAATGCTAAAGTAAAAGGATTTCTGAGAGAAACAAGGCATCAACTACATATAATACCATGGAGTGGTCAAGCATATAAAGACTAAGGAAATGATAAGGGTTTTAATATTTAGCTCACTGGAAACTGACTGAATAGGAACCAGACTTGACATTGAGAAAGCAAAAGATAAGTGAGAATTTGGAATTGAAAAGAAGGTAAGAAATAGGATTACTCTTAAAGGTATGAAGTCAAGGAAAGATGCGTGTATGTATTGCAAGTGGTGGGGAAACCTGATGTGTTTGCCAGGAAAAGAAAGGGAGTGGGTGGCATTTTTACCTGTCGGGGTCAGTGTCACTACCTCCTCATACTGCCTTCTTGAGAAACTCAGGCAGGCAGCTTTTCTTCATTTCTTTGTGAGGACGAGGGCTTCCCAGGGTCCTCTTATTTTGGCCACAGAGGCCCTCCATCCATGATGCACACACCCTCTTATTATCACTTACTATTATTAAGTCACCTTGTACAATATCTGTCTACATGGTGACGTAATTTTTAAAGGAGGTTTGTAACAAAGAGGCCCTTGATTAGAAAACTTGTGCTTTGTGTTGGAGTTGACCAGGAGACTGGAGTTTCAGCCTTGGCTATTAACATGTGACCTTGAACAAGTGACTTAACGCTGAGAGTGTCTTTTCTCACTGGGAGATAATCCACTTGTGCAGCCTGCCTCACGGAGTTACCTGAGAGTCGAATGGGCTGAGGAGTGAGAAAACTTGTGGATGGTGCAGTTGTGTAAAAGTCGTAAGGTGGTGTTACCATGTTTCTCTAGAAGAACACACAGTGTTACCATTGTGAGTTCATTGCCTTCTTCTGGAGATTTAATAATTGTCGAGCCAAAAGCTAAACTTGACCTGATATGTATTTGTACCTCACAGTTTTCAGTATTCAGGAACTTTTGAGAAGATACAGAGAAGAAACAGAATTATGGTTTAAAGTGATGGGAGAAGGGGAGAATAAAATATTGGCAAATAGGGTTTATGCTTTAATGTAACAGTTCATTGAACTTGAAGGGGATTTAGTCATGTTTCTTGCAAGAATGACATATTATTTCAAAAGGAGTAACTAGCTCTTTGCCATCTCCAAAGAATAAACTCTTTAACAAATACACTTAAATTGTAGTATGAGTAGTGGGTTAGATATAAGAAGTAATCTATTAAAAAAAATTTCTGTTAAACTCACAGAGTACTAGGGTGGGAGGTTGTAAAGCCTTCATTTGGGGGTGTCAGTGGGCTATGGTGGGATTTTAAATAGCATAAGATTTATCAGTTTGCTGTGGTTTAGACAGATACATGAAAGATAAAGGAGGAGAAAGAGCAAATGACCTTCAACCTGTTGCTTTCTCAAAATGTATTTCATGAAGTTGACTCTATGCACTGTATCTTGACATGTTTTATTTTCCAAGTGAAACCTTAGCATGTTTGTGTTTTCAGTTTTATTAAATTAGTTTCTCTTTTTTTTTTCCTTTCAGAGAGCATTAGGTAATCAAAAGTCCACAGTAGTTGAATTCAGCAATAAAGATGCCTCTGAAATTAACAGTGAGCAAGATAAAGAGAATTCCTTAATCAAAAGTGAACCAAGAAGAATTAAAATATTTGATGGAGGGCAAGTACAAATTTTACTTCTAAATGTACATTTAAATTTTCTTTTTAAATGTACATTTGCTTTCATGTGAATGAAGACTTATCAGTGTCAGTTTATGTAAATATTGCAAGGTATCTCAGCTTATTAACAGAATCTTCATGGCAAAACATGTATTTGGTATTATGTTAAATAATTCCATTTTGTTCAGGAAAATAACTATTTAGGAAATACAGGTCTTAGGAGGCAATTAAGAACATAGTTTTCAGCGTGAAAGTTGGAGTTCACACTGATTTACAATAAGGAGTGACTTGGAAAACCTGCTCTAAGAGAGATTAATGCATTGCCTATTTGATTGTCTTAGTGTATTTGGTTACAAGAAAACCTAAATGTAAAAGTCAATTATAGTTATCATGAAATTCAGAAATAATAGTTGTTGTGATTGAATTTAACAAGAAAGAAAACTTTTAAACCCAGTGACTTACAAGAGGAAATATTTTAAAATTAAACCTAGTATTAAATACGTTTGTTTGATTAGAATTAGCTATTAGAATATCAAGTGTTGATGTGAAAAGCTGGAATATTCTGTTACTTGTACATGCATAAAATTTATATTGATTCAGTCTAAAAATTGTGCCTTGTTTTATTTTTTAGGTTGAATTTTGATCAATATTTTATCAAAGACATAGTACCCAATTTCCCTATTCATCTTTCTTTCTTTTAATTAGATATAAATCAAATGAAGAGTATGTGTATGTCCGAGGCAGGGGAAGAGGAAAGTACATTTGTGAAGAATGTGGAATACGTTGTAAGAAACCTAGTATGTTAAAGAAACACATACGAACCCACACAGATGTCCGCCCCTACCACTGCACTTACTGTAACTTCTCCTTTAAGACGAAAGGTATGAGATGACATTGCTTCATGGTCCTTTTTATATGCATTGAGTTAGTAGCTCTGAGACCCAAGTATGCATATTCTGTGACCAACAATGCAGTAGCTTAAATAGACTAATACAAATTACATCTTATCAACATTGTAGACTTTTTTTCTTTATGTTTCTGGATGTCCTGGGGGAAAAAAAGTTGTTTATTTCATGCTTTTAGAATATGAGTATATAATAAATACAACATTTTAAAAGGAAGCAATTAGCCTTTTTAAATTTTATTCCCCAATTACAGTTGCATAACATGATGACTAACACATTTTAAAAAATACTTAATTTGGGGCCGAAGAAGAAAAAAATTTTCATGATTACTTAGGTGTTAAACAATTGAAAATATTTAAAATAATAACTGCAGTAAACTTATGATTACATTCATGCTTTATTATCTAATTTTAGGTGTGCAGCCATTTTTTCTTTTCATGATTTTTTTTTACCCAAATTCTGTTGAATTTCAACTTCAAAAATTTTCTAACTTTTGTACTGTTTAATGTTTGTAGAACTCAGATCTAGTCATTAAAATTATATTTTGTGCTGTTTCTATGTTCTTTATACAGGGTGGGGCAAAAGTAGGTTAGCAGTTGTGAGTACATGAAACAATTTATTCTTGTATTATTATTTATTAACTATTGTATTATTTTCCATGTAAACAACTACAAACCTACTTTTGCCCCATCCTGTATGTTACTTAAAATGTAAGCCTTTATTATAATTATGGTAATTTTACCCTCTACAAATTTTCTGTGGCATATAATGAATACTATAAAATATTTACTTTCTTCATTAGGTCCCTTGTTCATGAATCATTATATGAAAAATTGTTACTCAAAATTTTAATATCATATAACACCCTTTAAAAAGTAAGAATCTTTCTAAAGCAATGCAACGTAATTATAAAATCTGTCTAAAAAGATTATATCTGTAAAAAATACTTGATAGTTTTTTACAGAACTACTGTATCTTTTTTGAGTAAACATTTGCTTTGCTTTTTTTATTGGTTTTCTTTGCAACCTTTTGTCTTAAAGTTTCATCAGCTCTTCAGCAAAATTTACTACATTTTGTGGCTAGTATTTGTTGGCATTTAAAGAGAATTAAAATATGTAGCATCTAAGTGGCTTCAAAGTAGTTCTTCTTAAATGCCAATAGTTTGTGAAATAAGGATGATTTTTTTTAAACTGTTCTTCAGATAGCCTGGAATATTTTCCAAAAATTTCAAGAAATCATGAGGAGTTGGAAGAAACAGTAATTCTGTACTTTTTTTATTGTGATGTAGAACCTCCTTCTGGAAATGGAGGGTGGATTTCAGGATGATTTTCCTGGTCTTGTGTGAAGGCTTTGATAGGATAAAGTGCTTTGATCTTTTAACCCAATTTATTGCTTTTTTTTCACCACTGATTTTAATTCTATAATTAAGAAACATCTATTAATTTCTACTTTGAGACCAGAACACCAATAATAGGCGGATATAACCAATAAAAGGTTACCAAGCACAAAATGATGTTACCAAATGAAAAGGATCAAGGTATAATAGGAGATGGGTATTTCTCAATAGAAGGAGGGAAAGGAATCAGGATACTTAAAAAAATATGTTCATAAAATAAGGGGCAAGAAAGGAAAAGAACTTCCATGTGGGAAACCAAATGAGACTACAGAAATTTCTTGTTAAAGAAAAATACTATGAATCACCAAGTATTAGTGAAATAACTCAAAACAACTTTATGTCAAATCTTAGGTGTTTATTAAATAGTGGACAGAGCATAATGACCCCTGAAAAGTGATCGTTCTATGTTAGCAGTTTTCCTGTCTTTGATATCTCTAATATGCCTCATATCTGAATTTACATTAAACTTTCTGTTTTGTCAGATAATTCATAGGAATTATGTTATAAAAATGATTTGAAGAAAGCTACCCTAGCTAAGGTGACTGGTAAAGAAAAATACTAGAAATTCAATATTTCCCTATTTTTGATGTGACAGGTCTTCTTTATTATGGTCTTCCCTTATAGCAGTCTACCTTTTATAAATATACAAAAAAATAAATATCTCTTTTGTAAAAGAGATTCCATAGTACCTTTTAAAGGTAGCTAAATAATATAGACTTGTTTTATAGTTGGCTGTAGATTTTAAGCCCTACTCTCATTTACTTTGTTTTCCTAGCCAGTTCAACTCTACTTCTTATTGAATGTGTCTGGTTATATTAAGCGAAAGTAGGAGTGATGTAATGGCATGATATGTGTATATAATATATGTACACATACCTGTACACACACACACACACATACACACACACAAGGATAGCAAAATACTATCAGGGAATGAGCTGTAGTGCTAGAAATTGATGCTTCTGGTGGTAATGCTTATAAATCTGTAACTTCAGCGTTTGTTCTCTTAGTTTATTTTATGAGTACATTTTCAAAATAATTGATTTGTTTTCACTCTTTTGCTTTAAAGGTCAGTCAACAGGAAATACACAGTGAGCTTGCATCTCTGTAGCATTTAGTGTCATTTATATCATAGAAAGCTAGATAGAATCTATTTGTAGCTATAGGAATCCAGAAACAAAATCTCTCTTGCTTTCCAGAGGATTTAGGTTAAGGTTTATTAAATCCGTTGAAAATTTTATCTATTAAATTAATGCACAAAGTTTATAGCAGTGCTAGGGGATATTTGCATTTTAATATGCATATTTAAATGCAAATTATTTTGTATATTTTAAATTATTTAAGAGGTTGGTTAACAGTAATAGCTCAGGTTATGAGAAAATTTGCTTATTGAAAACTTATATTCCCAAATTTGCCTAATTACAATTATACAGTAACTTTTTTGAAAGGAAAATAGCCTTCTGTGGCTGTCTATTTTGGGAACAAAAGCATTTTGAAAGAAAATTATTAATGAATCTTGTGTTTGGGTAATACTGTTATTAGACTAGAAAGTGTTCTGACTTATAAATGGAAATTTCAGCCAATTAACATGGCCAAACTATTTGTTGTTACTTTTAAATGTAAAAACTAAAGCACACAGAAAAGTAGAAATTTGTGTAATAAACATTGGTATACCCATCATTTTAAAATAATTATTATTTTGCCATATTTGCTTTGTGTTTTACTGTTTTTTTAAGTGTACTGTAAGTAATTTTCAGACATGGCCAAGCTGTTTAAGCCAAGTGTTATCTCTAGAGTCATAGTGGTCACGTTTGGTGAATTAGGCATTTTCTGGCCTGGGTGCTTTGTTACACTTGAACCCCTGCAGCACTAAGCTGTGGGATGCTGTGCATACTATCTAGTGCAAGAATTGGTTTGAACAAATGTGACCAGGTACATGGATGTAGTGCATATTTAGTGGAATTGAGGCTCTACAAATACAGCAACTTTGCAGGCCCTTCAACAGCTATAGGCCCATAATCTAGACCAGTAATTCAAGCATTTTTAGCTCTTCTAAAGACTTATTCTCAACTAAGTCTTTTGCCCTGCTCACCAAACTCAGTGTTTAGATTTTATTTCTTTTCTCAAAGAATACGGTTTTCTCTTGTTGGCAGTTTTTTTGTGTGTGGCATTCTGCTTGGAAGCCCCAGAAGAATCCAAGCGCTCATCCTGCATTCATGGTCACTTGGGGCAGGCATGCCCAGTGGTTCCCACTTAAACCAGTAGTATGTGTAGGGGTCCATCCACCAGCTGCCAGAGGAAGCATGCCTTTAGAGATGCTACTGTGAGACTTCTAATTAATGTGAAGTAAAAGTGATGCAGGAAATTCGTTCTTATGTTCAGAACACACAGAATTACTGTTTATAATGTAACAATAACCAAATGCAGTTTTTAATAGTCAAGCTTGAAATTTAAAAAGGTAATTCCTACGTACCAAAAATAAAAGAAGAAACTCCAAGATAGCTTGATGAACAGATTCTTTTAAAAAAAGTCCATAGGGACATCAAAGCCATCTAGATAATATGCAGAAATACTTGGGGTGTTACTGCTAATGCTGAAATGGAATCAAGGCCTCTGAAATAAGCCTGGCTCTCCTGTCCAGAGACTTTAGGGGGAAAGCCACCTGCTAAAATCGAAACCCTGTACCTATGCCATGTAAAAAGAAAACAACACAAAACCAAACCTGGTCCAGAATCAGTGGTGTGAAAACACTAACATACCAGGCAGAAGCAATTAGAAAACTGACCCAAAATAGAGGAGTAAGGTTTGAAAAAGAGAAACTATTATTAATAAATAACAAGGTTTCTACAACATATAGGTACCAGTATTTTCTTTTGTCCAAATTTTAGTCATTGGGATTGTATGACTACAACCTGTACTTGCACTTGAAATAGGATTGGAATTTGCCAGTGTTGACAAATGCAATAGCAAAATAATACTATGTAAGCTTAGTAAACATTCTTTTCCCTTAAGGAAATCTGACAAAACACATGAAGTCCAAGACACATAGCAAGAAATGTGTGGATTTAGGCGTCTCAGTAGGTTTAATAGATGAACAAGATACAGAAGAATCAGGTAAGGCTTTATTCCATATTTTCCATAAATGCTATTTACAATGTACTATTTTTTGCATCCATATTCTTCTTTTCATTCCACGGATACTGCTTAGTTTGTATTTTCATTACCTCTTGATTATACGATGCTGTAGACTCCTCAGTTTGCTCATCCCTAATTTGTCTTCCTTCCTATCCATCTCTCCCACTGATATCAAAGTGATCTTCCTGAAGCACCTGTCTGGTCATACTGCCCCTCTGCTCCAAGTCTTCATCAGTTTCTATTTGCCTACCAGATAAAGTACGAGCCACTCAACCTTACATCCTCAAAAGTCCTTTGTAATCTGGTGCCTGACCTACTTCTTGACTTTTATTTATCGTTTTCTTTTACCTCTCCTAATGAATTTTCTTTTTCCTCTCCTAAAAGAATTTTCTGCTTACATGACATTGATCCAGCTTTCTACTTATGCAGCCCTCCCTGAAACCCCACCCTCAATCCCCACGCAAACCTGGCTCCCTGTCTGCATGGGTCGAAGTCTTACTTTCCTTCAAGGTTGACTCATATCCACTGCTGTCATGAAGCCTTCTCTGATTTTCCCGTCCCACACTACTTGCGGGAAGCAGTTTTTCCTTCCTCTGAACTGCTGTAGTATTGTAGTTTTCCAGCTGAAAGTATTGAATCCCTTTCTGCCTTATTTTGTGATGATTTATATGCTTATCTTACCTCCCCACTGAAATTCTTGAGCAGATCATGAGAGAATTGGTGACTGAATAATGCTTGCTTCAGCCACAGCCATTAGCAGAGGGTCTTGCACCTAGCAGCTACTCTGGGAATATTTGTGGGATAAAACATTTGCTTGCTCCCCAAAATGTTTGTTATTTTGAAAAAGTTAACCAGTTGTTTTCTTAATAATGTTAACTCAACAAATAAAAGTATTTATCTTCAATCAGTTTAAACCTGTTAAGGAAAATAGAATTATCCTTTTTTAAGACTCTTTTTAAAACCGAAGACTTGTCAACAAAAAAGTTGAAGAAAAAAGTTGTCCTACTGCTTTTTTTAAAAAGCCCTAAACTAAACATTTACCTCCTTGCTTGTTTTATTTCATATGCATTAGTTTGATGTACAGAAAATTTCCAAAGAAAAACAGGTGAAAACAACATTGAAAATATAGGTAAAAAATCTAATGCATCTAAATTCTTCCTGACAACCAGTAACACACTAAATTAATCAGCCTGACTTTATTTCTGAATATGCTAGGAAAGTGACTCACAGCATAAGTGGTTCAGCTGAGATGATTTATTACTGTAAGCACAGGACAGGACTGCCTTCAGCCCTTTTGGGGAACTGACAGATTCTGAATAGAAGGAAAAAATAACCACAACAAATTTAGGAAATAAGCTGCTTTTTAATGGTTTACATACAAATTGATGTTTTGATACATCCTGAGGATGACAGAATTAGGATTTAAAAATACATACCCCGTTAATGTGTAGCTTTTTGTCCTAGGAACATATTTATTAAAAGCCAATGTTTTTCAGTTTTATTGAAATATAACTGACATATATCACTATATAAGATTAAGGTGTACAGCACAGTGGTATGAATCATATGTATATTGTGAAATAATCACCACAGTAAGTTTAGTTAGCATTCATTATGGCATATAAACACAATAAAAGAGAAGTAAAAAATGAAAAACATATTTCCCTTATGATGACAATGATCTTAACTTTTGTATACAAGAGGGACCATCCCCAAAACCCAGAATTTATTTATAAAAAATTATATATTTATTCTTACATGTGTAAAGTCTGGTCACCTTCAAAATACTCCCATTTGATGCAACACATCTATCAAGATGTTTTTTCCACTGCTCAAAACAGTTTTTGAATGTGTCGATTTTGATGCGTTTTAAGTGCTGCTGCCGTTTTTTGTTTCACCTCTTCCTCATTGGCAAAATGTTTTCCTTTGAAAACTTTTTTCATCCAGGGAAACAAAAATAATGCCATTCAAGGCAAGACCAGGTGAATAGGGAGGGTTTGGCACAGGGGTCATTCTGTTTTTGGTCAAAAACTGCTGAACACTCAGTGCTGTGCACAGGTGTGCTCCTAAATTACCCATCATGAAATGGGCAAACCTGTTGCAAGAATCTTAAAAAAATATGCACTGAAGCTGAATGCAACCTCTCACACAATGCCAGCCGGTGCACTGACACAGATGGGTTCCTAGAACACTCACCTAGTGGAGGAAGCCTGCCCTCCAGAAGATAATTCTGTTTTGGGGGGGCCCCCCTCATACACCATACAGCACTGTTAACTATTGTCACTATGCTATACATTACATGCCTGGTACTTACCTTGTAATTGGAACTTTGTACCTTTTGACCACCTTTCTTCAATTCCTTCTCTTCTCACCCTGACCTTGGGTAACCACTAATCTGATCTCTGTTTCTATGGGTTGTTTTGTTTTGTTTTGTTTTGTTTTGTTTTGTTTTGTTTCATTTCATGTATAAAAACTAATTTTTAATTGTTTAGGAATTTATTTCTTTGTCATGTCTTTGTTAATTCTGTGTCTTTTTATGTTGAGTGTCAGCGTCTTTTTATGTTGAGCAACTCAGAAGTAAAAAGCTAAGAAACATGAGAAACAGTTTTAGCAAGTGTATTTATTACCCATGGACTAGAAAGGCATAAAGTAGAGGTTGCAATATGAAATACTGATGTCTGAAAAATACGGAAATGTAAGGTATTATTATAAGAATACATATTCTTACATATTTTATTTCTTCAAGAAGAGGAATCCTATAAGAAATTAAAGTGTCTGTAGAATGCACTAACTTGTTAAGGAAGGCAGTACTTATATCCCAAATTTGCATAAGAGAATTAAGTATGGTTTCCATTAATTATCATTTATTGTTTAGATTGGCTGGCTGACTGATGCACTTACATATCTTTTCATTCACTTTTGTATTTCTCATCTCATTCCAAAAGCATCTGATGCGAGTCTTCCTGTTATAACTCAAACTTACAGCCTAATTTTATCTTCAGGTTAGATCTTTGAATAAAACTCAATAGTTTTACATGTTTTTCTCACAGTTTAATTTTTTAATTACTGTATTTATAGGTACTATACTCAAAGTTGTTTCACAGTTTTTATTGAATAGTAAATCACAGCATGTGAGTGGATTTTGCCAAGTACTGTGTAATACTCGGGGCCTAAAAATTTATCAATATGCCAACAAAATATATTCTACTTTTGTTTTAGTATAGGCTTGGGATACGTTATAAATGTAGTAAACATTTGCTGTTTTAAACAAATTGTCTTATTTTCCTTTTATTTTCTTTTGTGCTTTTAAAAATATTCTGAGTGTTCTTAAACACAAAAAGTTACAGTTTTATTATATGCACGCGCATCTTCACACCGGAGTTGATTATATAGTGTGGGCAGAAGTAGCTTTATGGTTGTGAGTGCATGAAGCAGAGAGCTTATGCTCACATTACTGTTTATTAATTATTGTATTATTTTCCATATAAACAACTGTAGATCTACTTTCGCCCTACCCTGTAAATATTTTCTCATGTTTGTTTCAAGTCTTTTTCATAAATTCAGTGTATGTTTGAACAAAACAAGCTAAGTAATTACACGTTACATGCAGTATTCCTTCCCCGTCATTTCCAGTCACTCCCCCCTACAGGGGCAAACACTGCAGTTAAGGCTTTTCCTCTCAATCCCTGTGATGTGTGTGTGTGTACATATGTATGAATAGTGTATGGCTTTGTTTATGTTTGTTTTTAAATTTGCATAAACTTTATCACCTTGTACATAGACACCTAAAAAATTAATTTTGCCTTATAATTTTAAATTGTTCTCCAGAGGAGACAATTCCATTTTTGCATATCCTAAACTATATCTATTATTGCAAGAATTTAAACTTTTGGCCAATTTTGTCAATTGATAGTTTGCTGTCTTTACTTGTGTTTTCTTGATTACCATTGTAATGTTGTGTATTATGCTTTAAAAAGTTTCATTCCAGTAAAAGTGATGATAGTTAAAGATGAGGTTTCACCTAGCAATTCTTCAGATGTCCATGTGTTGGGGGGAGAGCCCTAAGACTCAAATATGGCACTATGTGTCCGAAGAGTGCCCTATTTTCTAGTCTAGCGCTAGCCCATAATACGCCAGCAATTCTTCATCAGTTTCCTTTGCTGACTTCATCTCCCCAGCCTGTAAATAGCTGTGGTCTCCAGTCTCCTTTCTGTCTGTACTCACTCTCTAGGTAATCTCACCTAGTCTTCTGACTTTAAATGCCATCTATATGTTGGTAGTTCCCATATTCACTCCAGCTTTACATATCCATCTGCCTATACACCATCTCCACTTTGCTAATAGGCATTTGAAGTTTGATGTGGCTCAACCTCTGATTTACTTCTTACCTCTAAAAAAGTACACTTTTCTTATAGTCCTCCCCCATCCTTCCTGCTGCTAGACCAAAAATCTTGAAGTCATTCTTGATGCCCTCATTTTGCCTCTAATCCACCAGATTACCTTTCTGCTCTTTCTTCAAAATGTATTCACGATTCAAGCACTTTTAACTACTTTTGCCATTGGACCCTGGTCAAAGCTACCATACCATCATCCCTGCAGCATCGCTTGTGGTGGCCCCTGGCCCCTGACAGGTTTCTGCAGTTCAGCCCCTGCCCCTTTACAGACTGTTTTCAACATAGCAGCCACAGCGATTTTTTAAAAAATCATGTCATTCCTTTGTTTAAAACCTTCCAGCGGTTTCCTGTCTCCTTCAGAACAATGATCTAGTATATACCTTCTGGGCTCTCCAGGCCACTTACCCTTCCTCATTACCATCTCTCTGAAACTCTTCTTCCCCTGCCTCCCTTGCTCACCCAGCTGCAACCACAATGATCCTGCTCTTTACTGAACACACCCAGCAGGTCCCCCATCTGGCCTTTGCACTCATTTCCTGTCTTTGGAATGCCCTCTGCCGGATGCCACAGGACTTACCTCGGCATGTCCTTCAGATGTCTCCACGGTGAGGACTTCCTGAACCTATTCAAAACAAAAAAGCACCTCAGTCTCTTACTGCTGCTTCCAGCACTGCTGAGGCCCCCTGTTTCGCTTTATATTTTCTTACAGCACCAAGTGCCCCCAGAGGTGAGGACAGAGGTTTCACTGTGTTTACTGCTCTATCTCCAGCTCCTTAGGACTGCATTTCACAAGTAGATACGAGTAAATAATTGTTATTTACTAATTAACATAGTATATTAGTAAATGGTTAATAAATATTATATTAGTGAATAATTTGTAAATGATTGAATGGATGACTGGGAACAGGTGACCTATAATCTGGCAGGAAATAATTCAAGATTATTTTCAGAATTTGATAGTTAGCCATTACCTTCCTTTGCTAAAGTCAGTTGGTAGCTATAATATAATATTTAATACCTTTAATTACAGTGTTTACATAACATAGTCAAGGCCATAATAGGTATTATTTAAGTGGTGAAGGCATTTGTTTGGTAATTTCTCATTTTTTGGTCAACAACTCAGAAAACTAGAAGATAATTTATCTGACTATTCCATTTTCGCATCTTCAGTAATGATCACTCCAGATTGATAAAAACCTGTTCGTTTGTTTTTTCAGTAGTTCCAGAGAAGAAAAGGTTATTCCCTTTGAGATTCCTTCATTTATCCATTTAGCACTTCGGCACTGTTTAGGAGGTGCACAGTCGCTGCCTCTAGGAGCTCCTCGCCCCAGCTGTGAGGTTGGAGTGTGCCTGGACTTGGCAGGGTTCACTTTCAGAGGCTGGGTTCAGGGAAGAAGCAGTGAGGCCTACTTGGTTGCAGTAGGGTCACTAAGTGTATCCCAGAAGAAACGGAAGGAAGTTACTCATTCATACATTACTTTATTTCAAAAGGTATCAATGAAAGGATAGGGGAAGGGAAGGTAGGTGTTCTAGACTGAGGGAGGTGTGTGAGCAGAAGTCCAGAGATTGGACAAGCGGAATAGGGTGTTCAAGGATAAAGGGTACCCGATGAGAACGTTGGATAGGGCACACCCTGGGATGGTAGTTGGTAGCATGGGAAGCAGTCATTCTGGCTTTCAACTGTAGTCACTTATCCTTAGATATAATGTCTCTGCTGTGGCAGTTTATACCTTTTTGAGGTTTGGACACTGGAAAACCATTTTCTCTTAGATACGATTTTTCTAATATTTGTAATCTTGTAAACATTCAATAATATACAGTGTTCCTTTTACTAAGAAAGACTTTCTTAGTAAAGAAAGTATTATTTGAAGCCATTACCTTTTTTAGACCCATATGTTTCTGATATTTAATCCAGATTATTCTCTCTAATGTTCTTGAAACAAGGAAACAAATGATAATCTTTGACCCTGGAATTTTTATTACTGCAATTTTTGTTTTTTCTCCTGCTTCTGTTTTATTTTGTAGTGGGACTTTAGATAGTAATAGTTAAAAGAAGCATGATTTCACTAAGTTCCATTCAGCAACAACAATAATAAATAATACCGTAAGGAAAAAATCTCTTTCTGGAAGGGTGTTTTTACATGCAAAGTACATTCCTCTTTCTCCACCAGATGGAGTTTACAAATTTGGGTGGAAAGTCTGGTATGACTTTTCCCTCATGACATCCAGCTTGTGTTTATATGTATAAATATGTGATGACTAACTTAGAAATCTCACTCTTCATTTATTAAATTAGCAGCATTATTTTCCCTGGAATTAATGTCTGTTCTGGTCCAGCATCACTCTGGTATAGAATTTTCTTCATAGAATAGACTATCATAAAAGATAAAGACTTAATTTGTTTCTACTTTAATATTTCTATGTTTTAAAACATTGCCTTTATCAACTACATAAAGATGTTACGAGGATTAGCAGCATGTTATGAAGTGTTTGATTTTACTGTTAATTTCATTTTTTAAGAAAAAACACAAATTATTAGATATAAGTAGTAAAGTGGCTTGACTTCAAAAAATTAGAAGGGAGAATAAATATTTTCAAGTGTTACAATTTTAAGTTTTGAAGTGTATATCTACTAGTAGAACAAAGTTTTGGGGTGCAGAGGCTGGTCTGCTCCAAGTGATTTTATATGCTGGGGTCTCTTCCCTGCTCCTCCTTGCCCAGTGTAGTTTCCCTGCCTCCCTGGTCACGCAGGGCAAGCTCACCATCTTCATAGTCAGGTTACTCTGAGAGTTCAGCTGCCACATGAGATCCTTTGTCCATATTGAAATGCCTGCCTGACAATGTAGTCTCCATTTTCTTGGCCCAATAAATGAAAAATGAAAATTGTGCGATGTAGTGCCTTCTGACACATAGCTTGGCTGTTATGGTTATCAAATGCTTTTGTGACATCCTGGGGTCATGACGTCATTTCTCATATTAACCTAACACACATCTAATGTTAAGCCTGCCCCACAGTATACTCCAAGAAACCACACTAGGATTCCATTTGTTGCATGTCTACAATAAAAGTTTAGGAAAATGCTAAGGTGCCACAGCAGTTGTCACAGTTTGCTAGCTTGCATTCAAGAGGGGATGATTACAGTGGCTTTTCAGATGCCTTTCATCAGGCTTCCACAGCTGCATGGAGTAAAGCATATGTGGTCCAGGTTTGTGAAAAGGGGACGTCTGAAATAACTGAGAAAAAACTATCGAAGGAGTATCTTTTATCACCAAGGTTTCTGTAAACAGTTGAAATTTACCCTTTAATTATGCTGGTAATTATGCTGGCAGATTACAGATGCCAAATAAACGATACAGTGTTTAAAGAAAAATGAGCCAAATTTAGGAGCCACTGTCTTTTAGGAAACTAGTACTGTAAAACATCAAGTCTTAATATGAAAATTTGTGACATTGTCTTCAGTAAAGTGCCTGAGTAAAGTGCCTAAGTAGTTTTGATAGCCACACTTCATATTTCATATTTAAAAATGTGGAAGTAATTTCAGAGGTAGAGTTCTACAGTATCTTAAAAAGAATTGTTAGATTTGCCATACTTTTATGAGTCACACATACTTAACCAACTAACAGGACATCCAAGAACTTGGTACACATACTCAAATCTTGGTTATCTCAGACATCTGGGAGATGGGATAAATCTTTTCAAAGAGAAAATAATCACTAAGGTGTTGTTTGGGAGACAGGATTCTTAATCTAGTCCCTACCAGACATTGCAGGACAGCACCCAGAAATCTAATGACAGTGTTTCTAGTTTTATAGGACAAATTTTGGGACTCAGTCATGTAATTGATCTTTTCTGTAGCGCACACGCACAATCATCACCACGCAATTTTATCTAGGAGCTTTAATCTATTCAACAGAATTTATTAAATGTTCACGATAGGCCAGAGAGCAGTGCTATAAAGTATCCCATCATAATGTTTATTTTGTCAACACCATTGTCATTTGGTAATGTCTTGGTAGGCTTATGGCTTTGTGGGCAAAGTCTGTCTTTTTATCCTGTATTTGTTTCAGTTGCCTTATTTTATTTTTTCACCAGAGGTTTTCTCCAGATTTATTTCTGTTTAACTTCAGTACCACTTTTCCTGGCATTGTCTTCAATCTTTTCATTTTCTGAACATCCTAAACTCATTCTCCACTGTGCCAACCACACAGTATCCAGAATGTCATTCATCGGCACAATGTTCAGGTTCTCTGGCTGATGCAGAGTGCTTATTAAAGGTCAGCGTACAAACGGTGTGATGAAGGACCAAAGACCCAGAAGACCCTTGACCTTTTTTAATTGTTCGTTACCCTTAGCAACAGCAGGCCATATGGCTATTATTTTTTCCTTTAGCAGATGAGTTTTTGTTCTCATTTTCAAATAGTTTAAATTTGGAAATGTTGGGAAATGTTTATTTTGAATTAAGTAGAGGGAATTATACATTTTTCTAAACCAGCCATTAAAGTTTGTACATTTGGCATTTGAAAGAAGTTTCCATTTATTTTAAAACTAGCAACTCAGACTGTAATTATAGTATGTGCTTATGAAACCCTTCTAGCCCAGCTGCACGTGCTCGATGTTCTTGCCATGCACAATTATATAGTCTTGGGAATTTTTCCTATTTCTTGGGGAATTAGCAAATACTTCTACTTTTTCACTTTTTGTGTCAAAAATCATGCTTCTGCCTGTTTGCTTTTCATACCTTGATTCAAAAAATGTTTTTGTCAACAGAATGCTGGACTTCAATACTAGGAATGTTAATATGGGCCCTCAGTTGCCAAACTGAGAGAACCACCTTTCAAGAAAAATTTCTATTCACATTATGAAACAATAACAGGGCTTAGGAGTTACAGTTAAAGTATTAATATCACTAACAAATGGCACATATATGATAGCCTTGTGGTTTACTTCCTAAAGTGAACAAACATTAAACTCTGCTCCATTATTCTTAATGATGTTTTCATCTTTACAAACAAAAACGCAAAAAAAAGCATTACTGTAGCAGTTGCATGCTTTTAAAAAATTATTTTCCTCAAGTTGTTTTTGTTTTGTCTGAATTTCAAAGTAATATTTCTAGACGTGAGAAAAACAAAACAGACTGACTACAACAAAAGAATGTTGGGGTGGAGCGAGAGCGGGGGTCTCTGACCTCTCATGGAGCCTTTTCCTGGTGCCCTCTCGGTGGAGCTGGCTTTTCCAGCAGGTGTCACTGTTTGGCAGCGGCAGGAGGGCAGGGTGAGGAGCAGTTCATGCAGCTGATCTTAAAAAGATACTACGGCAGTATTCTTTGAGAAGTTGTTCTACATAAGTTTATCAAAACATTTACTTTTGAAAAACAGGATTGCTGCATTTTATGCCTCTTTTTTCCCCTCACAAATTTAAATTCACAAACATTGAGGAATTCCCCGCTTACATAAAATTTTACTGAGTATTGGAAGAATTTATTTATCGTGAGTGGGGAATGTGTCTAGGGGGTTGTAAATTAAGTAGAACTTTTAAGGACCATTTATTTATGAATCTCTGAGGCAAGTATATGGGTTCCTTGTGTCTGTGCTGGAGTGCCTGGGGGTGCACAGGGTAAGCCCGGCTTTATCCTCTTGGAGCGTTACAGTCTGCATTGTATAAGCCAAGGAAAGAACAACTGTAACATAATGGGGGAAAGTCTGTATATCTTACTGGATTAATGACAGGACTCCTAAATTTATAAAAACCTTGGTTCTAAATTCTAGCTTTGATGCCTTCTAGTCTTATGAAAGTTTCTTCTTTGTGTAAGTTTGATCTCAACCCTGTCACAGGGTGGTTGTTAGGTTAAAACATGAAATAGAATGTAGATGTTGGCAAACTTTGCCTGTGAAGGACCTGACTGGAAATATTGTAGGCCTTGGGGCCATGCAGCCTCTGTCGTAGCCACTGCACTTCGTGGTTGTGGTGTGAAACTGCCATAGACAACCTGCAGACAAAGGAGCCTGGCTGCGTTCCATTCACGTTGTTTACAGGACCAGTCGGAGCCACATGAGTCCAGCGGTTGAATTTCATATGTTCTGCTATTCATAACCAAATAATTATATGACACTTTTAATGTCTGTACCTATAAACATCCTACTCATGCATATTTATAAGCTAGCATATTGACTGTAATTCATTCTACAGTTGTATTTTTAAAATACGGTATTTGAACGTGGAATGTTTAGTGTAGGTTGAGGAGATAGGCAGAGCTGGTTTTGAGTCTTGGCTCTGACACTTGAGCTGTGGGCTTGGACACTTTAAAACAATTTACTGTGTTTTTAATTTTTAAACAATTATTGTCTGAGAGTAAGTCAAGTTCTTAATTATGTTTTGGTTATGATCAAATAGTATGGGTCTATATGTACTGCTAAGCCTGTCTGTATATACTGTAGCCCTCAGTCTAAGGTCCTCTCAGAGTCTAGGTGGCTGGTGGTGGAATAGAGTCGTCTAGCCTTCATATGTACGAGTGAATGGCAAATGCAAAAATAGATGCAAGGTACACAGTTTTAGGTGGTGAAAATGTCAACCAGGTAGATTGGTTAGGGTATATTTTGGGAAAATTTCCTATGCTTTTAAATTTACCAATGGAAATGTTGGAATTGGTTTCAAGAATTAAATTTCCTTTAAAACAATAGGAAAGAAAAAAATTGCCTATCAGAAGGAGACGACCTCACTAAAAGAGCAGAGGGAAAGTAGGCACTGTGCAGGCTTACCTCAGTGATGCAGCCTGTTGGTGTCAGTAGAGTAAAATACAGACCTTGGAGCATTTATGGTATTTTTAAAAAGGTTATTTTGTTCTTACAGAAAACTTGCAAAACTAGTATAGAAAATTCCTGTTACATCCTTCACCCAGCTTCCCGTTATGTTAGCATTCTTACATAACCATTGAATATTTGTTAACACTAAGAAATTAACCTCAACTGAGCTTCCTAACCAAAGCACAGAACTTACCGGGTTTCACCTGTTTTCCCACTCATATTTTTTTCTGTCCCAGGATCTCGTTCCAGGATCCCATGCTGCACTTAGTTGCCGTGGTTCCTTAGGCTCCTCCACTGTGTCCCTCAGTCTTTCTTGCCCTTCATGACCTTGATACTTTTAGTGAGGACTGTCAGTTATTTTGTGGAATGTTTCTCAGTTTGGGTTTTTTGATAAATGCTCATGATTGGATTGAGGTTGTGCTTCATCAGGAAAGAATGATAGGATGGTGGGCTTGTTTCTGGCACACAGCAGGGACTACATTATGTTAGTGCGCGTTACTGGTCATGTTAACCCTCCTCCCTCAACTACGGTGATGTCTGCCAGGACTCTACTGTAAATTTACTTGTGTTGCATTTATAAACATTAAATACTTGTGGGAGATACTTTGAGACTAGGCAGACGTCCTGTTTATTCACTGATGGATCTCGCCTGTGGTGCCTGTTGCTGTGGTGTTCAAAACTATTCGTTGGCATTTTCTGTGAAGTACGATTTCTCCATTTGTGCACCATCCGTTTATTCGTTCATATCAGTGTGGACTCAACATATGTATTTTATCTTTGAGTTACACTCCAATACTGTCATTATTGATTGTGTAGCTCAAGTTCTCATTGGCCATTGAGAGTTCTTTGAGGGCTGTTCTTGTTCTGTTTCAGCATGGCCCCATTTTTTTAAAGCTGCTCTAAATAAATGAGAACGTGAGTCCATACTGACCATTCCAGTTCCATTCAGCAACACAATGTTTATTTTGTAGTCTTTTCCATTTCCTCCTTTTTCTTTTCATTGACAATGAAAAACCTGATTCTCCTTGTAGGTGATTCTCATCTACAGTGGGCTCACATACTTGTTCAACTCTAGTATATCTATAAACTAGTTTCAGAAATCCTAACCCACCTGTGAACGTACTGTAATTACAGTACAGTGTTTGTGTGTAGTTACTTTTGTCTTCAGCCTTCACAGTATCTAGTCAGAACCCTTTGCTAAGCATACCTAGGTCAGGATCTTTCTTCCCATGCCTTCAGTGTGGTGTTATGGGTCATTTGTATTTCAGTGAGAGTCATCTTTCTCAGCTTGCTTTTCATTTTAGGCTCCCCCACATCCTCGTTGATTATGTTTTTATTATTTACATACAATACAATTCTCTTTGTGGTGTATAGTTCTGTAGTTTTTGACAAATGCATAGAATTATATGTTCACTCACACAGTTCCATGCAGAACAGTTCCTTCACTTCCTCAAATTCCTATGCCACTCCTCTATAGACACGCTCCCTGCCACCTAACATCCCCTAGCAAACACTGGTCTCTTTTTCTCCCCATTATTTTGCCTTTTCCAGAGTGTCATATGAAAGGAGTTATACAATAAGTAACTTTGGGGGTCTGGCCTCTTTAACTTAGCAGAGTGCATATAAGATTCATCCATGTTGTTGTGTGAATCAGTAATTCATTTCTTTCTATTGCTGAGTAGCATTCCACTATATATTTTTTATTTTTTAAAGATTTTATTTATTTTATCTTTAGAGGGGAAGGGAAGGAGAGAGGGAGAGAAATATCAACGTGTGGTTGCTTCTCATGCATCTCCTGCTGGGAACTGGCCTGCAACCCAGGCATGTGCCCTGACTGGGAATCGAACCATGATCCTTTGGTTTGCAGGCCCACGCTCAATCCACTGAGCTACACCAGCCAGGGTGCATTCCACTGTATTGATATACCATAATTTGCTATCCCCTGACCAGTTTAAAGACATCTGGGTGGTTTCCAGTTTTTGGCAATGTAAGTTTCTGTTTCTTTAGGTTGAGATACTAGGAGTGGAATCTCTGGGTTATATGGTTAGTGCACATTTAGTTATGTAAGAAAGCTGTGAGACTGTTTTACAAAGTGGCTACATCTTTTACATTCCCATCGGCAGTGTATGAGATTCTAAGAATTGTGCAGCCTTACCAGTACATTTAAAAAATATATTCTAATAGGTGTGCAATGGTATTTCATTGTGGTTTTAATTTCATTTGTGTCCTGATTGGTGATGCTGAGCATGTATTAATGTGCTGTTTGCCTTCCATGAGGCTTCTTTGGAAAGCGTCTGTTCAGAAATTTTGGCCATCTTTTAAAGTAGGTTGCTTTCAACTGTTCAATTTTGATAGTTTTCTCATATATTGTAGATATAATCCCTTTGTCAGAAAAGTGATTTGCAGATGTTTTTTCCCAGTCATTTGCATGTCTGATTGTTGTCTTTTGCAGTGTTTTCCTCAGAGCAAATTTTTTAATATTAATAAAGCCCCCTTTATCAATTTTTTTCTTGAATTGGTTGTGCTTTTGGTGTCATATGTAAAAATCTTTGTCTAATTCAAGGTCACACAGATTCCTACAGTTTTTAACAAGTTGTATAGTTTTATACATTGAATCGGCCAAAAAGTTTATATGATTTTTTCTGTAAGATGGTTCTAGTAGCGCTTAGTTGTCTTTAATTTCATTTGAAACAATTTTGTATTGTGACAGCTGTCATATCAGTGTGCATTAAAAAAAACTTACCAAAATTGGTGAAATTTTGTGCAGCCATTTTAATACTGAAGATGGAAGAAAATATGCATTTTGGCATATTATGCTTTGTTACTTCAAGAAATGTAAAAACACAACTGAAATGCAAAAATCGATTGTGCAGTGTATGGAGAAGGTGCTGTGACTGATTGAATGTGTCAAAAGTGGTTTGTGAAGTTTCCTGCTGGAGATTTCTCCCTGGACGATGCTCCCTGGTTGGGTAGACCAGTTGGAAGTTGATAGTAATCAAATCAAGACATTAATTGAGAACAATCTACTTTATACCATGCAAGAGATAGCTGACTTACTTACTCAAAATACCCAAATCAATAAGGTTACTGGTGAAAATAAGAAACACATCTTTTATTTTATAGAAAATAATAAATGGACTTTTTGGCCAAACAAATAGTACATTTAGGTCTATAACCTATTTTGAGTATTTGAGTATTAGATGTAAGGTATGTATCAATGTTCAGTTTTTGGTATTTGGATGTCCGTTGGTTTTATCACCATTTGCTGGAAGGATTATTCTTTCTTCATGGAATTGCCTTTGTCAGAATTTTAGCTCACTGTGTCTGTGTGGGTTTTCACCTCTGGCCTCTGTCTTCTGATCCGCCTGCCCCCGTCTGACTGTCCGCCAGTACTATACTGTCTCTAGTGTAAGTCCTTCAACTATGTTCCTTCTTCAAAGTTGTTTCAGCTATTTTAGTTTCTTTTCTTTTCCAGAGAAATTTTAGACTTGGGGTGTGAATATGTGCAAAATTCTTGTGAGATTTTTTAATGAAATTGTATCTATAGATCAAAGTGAGGAGAATGCTATCTTAATATTGAGACTTCCAATCTATGAACAAGGTATGTCCTTTTGTTTATTTCCCGTCTTTGATTTCTTTAACCAGTGTTTTGTAGTTTTCAACATACAGATCCTACATTTTTTAAAATCTATACCTAATATTTCATTCTTTTGGCTTTATTATAAAATTACATTTTAATTTTGAATTCCAGTTCATTGGTAGAATATAGAGTTTTTCATACATTTCCTTATTTTCCTTTTAATGTTTGTAGGAATTTTATTGGTATATCCTCTCTTTCTTACCTAATGTTGGTAATTTGTTTTTTCTTGGCCCATATTACCAGAGGTTTATCAATTTTATTGATTCCCCCCAGGGTCCAGCTTTTGGTTTCATTGAATTTCTCTACTTTTCTTTTGTCAGTTTTATGATTTCTGTTTTCATCTTTATTATTTCCTTCCCTCTTCTTGCTTTGGGCTTACCTTTTTTTCCTGATTTCTAAAGGTGATAACTTAGATTATTTATTTGAAGCTTTTCATATTTTCTAATAAAAGCATTTATTACAATAATTTAGCTTCATGCTACAAATTTTGACTGTTACATTTCATCCAGTTCAAAATATTTCTGACTTTTCTTTGAGATTTTCTCTTTGACCCACAATTATTTTAAAATGTGTTACTTAATTCTGAAATCCTTGGGGATTTTTCACATGTCTTCTAATTATTAATTTCTAGCTTAATTCTGTTCTCATCCACAAGCATTCGCTATGTGATTTCTATCAATTTAAATATGTTGAGGTTTCTTTTGTAGCTCAGAATCTGATAAGGTATTGGTGAACGTTCCACATCCGTTTATAAGGAGAGTGTATTCTGCTGTGGGCGGGGGAGGCATTCTTTAAATGTCAGTTAGTGTTGATCATGTTTTCCAGGTTTTCTGTGTTCTTACTGGTTTTCTAAATACTTATTTCATCAATTACTGAGAGTGGATTGCTGACGTCTTCACCTGTGATTGTGTATTTATTACTTTTTTTCTGTTTTAGCCTTATTTACTTGGAGCTCCGATTAGTTGCTACTCATTTGCAACTGTTATAATGTTCATAGAGTTAACCCCTTTGTCATTAATTATATAATGTCCCTATTGATCTGTGATGATATTCCTTGTTCTGAAGTCTACTTTGTCTGGTATTAGTATAGGTCCCCCCCCCCCCGCCCCCCGCCAGCTATATTTTAGTTAATGATTTAGGGACTGTCTTTCTCCAAACTTTACTTTCAATCTATTTATAGCTTTTTATTTAAAATGGATTTCTTGTACGCATTATATATCTCAGACTTGCTTTTTTATCCAGTCTGGCAGCCTCTCTCATTTAACTCATGTGTTAGACCAGCAGCTTTCAACCTTTTTAATCTCATTGCACATTAAAAATCTACAGCACAACAAAAAAATGTATTATATTTCTTGCTGATCTGGCAAAAAATTTGGTATAATTTCAGTTCATTCACATCTGAATGAATGTTGTGCTGTTGTCACTTTTTTTATTTGACAAAAGGAGGGGTCAGTGCCCCGACTAAAGAGTCAGCTGTTGCATGTTTTAAAAATCCTTTCAGCACCCTGGTTGAAAATTGCTGTGTTAGACAATTCCTTTTAATGTTCATGCAGTTGGATTAGAACTTACCATTTTATCTTGTCAGCTACTTTTTGTTTCTTTTTTTTGTTTTCTTTTTATGTCTTAATTGAGCATTTTTTATTCTGTTTTATCATCTACATTGACTTGTAATTTATACCTCTTAAAAGTTTTAGTTGTCTACTTTCACATAATGTTACATTGTTTTACATGTAGTGAAAAGACTTTATAAGGGTATATGCACAATTCCTTTTTATCCTGTGTGCTATAGTTGTATTATCTTTTACATTTGCACATATGCTATAAACATACAGTGCATTGTTACTATTTTGCCATGAAAATTCATTTAGCTTTTAGAGCAAGCATTTTACATTTTTACAAAATAATTTTACCTTGATTTATTCTATTTCTGATGCTCTTCATTTTTCTCTGTAGATCCATGTTTTCATTTGCTATTGTATTTTCTCTGCCTAAAGAGCTTTCTTCAACATTTGTTGTCAAGTAGGTCTGCTGTCAGTGAATCAGTCCTCTGTTTTTGTTTTTCTAAAAGGATCTATATTTTCTTCCATCTTGGAAAATTATTTTCATTGGGGATAGAATTCTGAGTTTGACAGTTTTCTTGTTACTGTGTTTTTCATTTGTAAAATTTTATTTCATTCTTTTTTGTAGTTTCCATTTCGCATCTGAAATTCCCATTTTATATTATATGTTGTCCACCTTTCCCATTGGCACTTTGAACATATTAATCATAATTATTTTAAATTCTCTAACAGTTGTAATATCTGTGTCATATTGACTGGTTCTGACTGTTTTTTCTCTTCTATGTTTTTTTTTCTCAACTTGTGTCCCTTGTAATCTTTGTTGAAAGCTTGACATCATATACAAAGTAGTGAAGACTAATGTAGACAGTTTTTGCACCTGGCAATGAGTATATGCATCTCCTCTTGCTAGGTCTATAGTGTGGCAGTTTTTCTAGTTAGATTTGGACTGGGCTTGAGAGATTTCCTGTTGCTGTGGTTCCCTTAGTGCACCAGAAGCTTCCAGTTCCTATAGAGATACCTTGTGTTTGCAGTGAGGATGAATTACAAGACCAATGCCTTGTAATTCAGTTCCAGTTCTAGGTCTTCCGTGTGTATAGTGCCTCACAGAGAGTCACTCTACACATTCTTGTTCGGCTGCCTCTCTCCTGGCAGTATTTTGTTACCAGTCACTTAAAGCTCTTCAGCTTGGCAGTAGGGGGTGAAGAGATTGTATGCCACCGTCGCTGTTCTGACCCAGCCTCAGTCTTCTAAATGAGCCGTGTGTTGAAGTTTCTGGGCTGTGGCACTTCGTTCTCCCCTCCAGCTGTTGTGATGGACTCACCTGGTAATCTGTTCATCCTCAAGAAGTAGAGTTGTATTTTTCCTAATATTCATTTCCTTTCCTCCCTTTAGTGAATTTCCATCTATGTCCTAAGGACAACCATGTGTATTGCTTTTCCTAGTACAGGATACAGTTTTTCTTCTGTAGTGCAGAGAGAGGAGATGGGCCCAAGTGTAATTCCTTGCCCCTCCTACGTGGCTGCTGCCCCTCTTCTCCCAGCTCTGGACCGCAGTGGATACTGAGTGCTCTCTTCTCTGAGTGCTTGGGTGGGGTTCATAGCACAGAGCCTGCAAGAAAGTTTAACCCTAGAGGATATACACAGTCTTGCCAGCCCACACTTCGCTCTGACCAGTCCTTCCAACTATTTAGCAGATTCCTGTTGCCCAGTGTCCTGTTGCATCTACCCCAAAGATGTAAGCAGTGTCTTCACTTTTCCTACATACACCGTGTCTACTTAGAGTTTGGGCTGTTGGATTATCTGGGACCTGACCTTTGCAGTGGGTTTGGGAAAAGTCATAAACTTAAAGTTAGGCCCTCCCTAATTAGACTTTGTAGCAGGTTGGTCCTTAATGAAATCAGCCCTTTCTTGATTCCCTGTTCTATCAGTCACCCACTTTCTGTTTTTATTTTCTACTTTCCCCTTTAAAAGAAAAAGTGACTCTAAAAATATATCTGATTTGGCACTAATGTGGCAAATTCAACACAAATTGGGCATGGCTTTCTAATTTGAGAATTTCAAACATCAGAGTACAGGATAAGGAATCAGGACCCCAGAAATCACCCGTTCTGTTTTTAGTACATGTACCTGATAGAACTCAGTTAATCAGTGTTATTTATTTATTATTTTACAACAAAACTGTAGAACCCTTAAAACAAAAAGCTTATAAAATCACATATTAAAGGAACCTAAATGTGTGTATTTTATCTTAGGATATTTTAATTATAAAAGTAACACATACTTGAGATAAACAACATAAAAGCTGTAGTATGTCCCACCCTAGAAATAACTACCTGTGATGTTGGTAGTTATTTCATCTGAAACTTTTCTTTAAGAGTTTATCTTTGTCATATAGAAGTTGAATTTAATACGTAGACCATTTGGGAAAGCCAGGGAATATACTGATTGTCTGTTTCTCTATTTACATTTTTTTTCTCTTCAAAATCATATGTGTAAATGCACACTGTATCACAGCCAAGCTGACATGGTCTGATATCTGCTTCCCTACAGCTCAGTGAGAAAGAAGTGTGGTAGATGTTTTGCATTCTTTCCTAATTTAGCTTTTTTAAAGTTTTATTTTCTAAGGGGAAGAGTCTCTAATTTTACAAGATGTTAATAGGTAAGCTTTATAAGCTTATGAGAATTTTGAGACTTCCCTGGACCATCTTGAATATTCCTTGTTAGACACAGTCTCACATGAGATTATGAGGCTGATAGGAATGACTTTTAGTTAATGTTCCCCTTCTTGTGAGGAGTGGGTTGAATCATCACAGCAAAAAAAAAAAAAAAAAAAAAAAAAAAAATATGGGAAAATTTAGCACCTAAGTGAAAAGAAAAAAGTAGAAGGAAGCTTAAATATAAGAGAATATTACTACTCAGAGGACAATGCAAACATGTCTTAAAATACTATTGAAGTATTAAGGAAAATTATTTGGTTTATAAATGCTGTTAGGTTTTTTAAAATTTGTTCAATAAAAGGTAAATACAAAGAGGTGGATATAAAAAAGGAGCTCAAGAAAATAATTTCATTGAAATCTGTTAAACTTTTTAATATAGTTCAGTATTCTTTGGGGAATTTCACAAGTGTAATATTGGAGGCCTTTATTTCTGATTTTTTTGTGTCAACCCTCTACCTCTCTGCTCTTTGGCGGTTCATTCCACATTCTGCATCCCCAGCAAAGCCCCTGCTGGCCATGCCACTCTCTGTTAGTGCTTCAGTTCTCTGATTCCTGCCAGGCCGAGGGGCTCATTCTTCTCTGTATCTTTCTCCTGCACTAAATTGCAGGCTTTCTGTGGGTAGAGTCCTTGTCTTTTATACTCCTCACAAACTTATACTGCCAAACTTTTAAAAACATAAAAGATTGCGTTTGTCCATTGCAAAACATTCTATAACATACCCTCTTGGTTGTTTTTATTAGATGATAGGCAAAGATTCAGTTTTGAGCGGTCTGGGTATGATGTGGAAGAATCTGATGGCCCAGATGAGGATGATATTGAAAACGAAGATGATGATGAAGACAGCCAGGCTGAATCAGTTCTGTCGGCAGCTCCCTCCGTTACAGCCAGCCCACAGCACCTTCCTTCTAGAAGTAGCCTTCAGGACTCTGTGAGTGCTGACGAGGACATCAGGATCATTGACTGCTTTTCTGGGGTACACACAGACGCAATGGACATTCTGCCTAGAGCCTTGCCCACCAAGATGACTGTACTTAGTACAGTGCAGTCAGACCACAGTAGGAAGGCAGAGTCCCCAGTGAGGACCATGCCACATGCTGCGAAAGATGAAGATGAAATAGCTGTTCCTGTAGATTCTCCTAGGTTACCTCAAACTGTTCGTAGGTCTCCGTGTCATCAAATGTCTGTAGACTACCCTGATTCAGAAGAAACTCTGAGAACTTCCATAGCAGGAAAGTCTATTGCTTTAACACAGGTAAATGGTTTGTTGTTTTCCTTTGTTTATGTATGGGGAGCCTAATGGCTTAAGAAAATAATGCACTTAATTTATTCATTTATGGCTAAATCAGTTTGTTTCAGGTTTTTTTCTTTTATTTAAGGGCAAAAAATACTTATTTTCATCAGATTCTTATTAGGTATTATAACCAGAGTTCACATACTGTGTTATAAATCTTTGAAAGAATCAATTGGGTCTATTAACATATACTCATTTATTATTATTTCCTTTTTTTTTAACATCTTGAATGAAAAATATGTATGTCCCTATTGAGAATGTGAACCTTGGACATATTTATCCCATTGCTACTCCAACTTATTTTCCCACTGGCATTGATTGATACAATGGATTTGCACTAGATTATCCAAACAGTTTGCGCTTTGTCACTGTTGGCAAAACAGCTACCCAAAAAAACACATCAGGAAGTTCACTTTGCTTGAATGATCAAACTGCAGTGGCAGCTTGGGAAAACTTGCAGCCCAAAAACTCCCTCAGGGCCAGACACAGGCCTTGGAAAGTCACCCTCAGGGCATTGTGAATATTTCCTGGCATTTATGCCTGGTGGCTGATGAGGAATATTTAATTCTGTGAGGAGTATATGTTTCTGTTACTGACAGTTCTCTGTCCTTAGTATGCATTGACAATTGCACTTGGATTTATTTCTTAATGTGGCAGATTTCAGTTCAGTAGGTAACACTGGAGAAAAATAAAAAGACTATGAAAGCTTGGATCCTAAATTAATGTAACTAAATCACATTAACATTTAAATTAAACTATATTAATATTTAGATTGAATTATGACATAAATTAATGTAGCTTTATAATACAAATATCAAGAAAAAGCTAATATGTAAATGATAATCTTGGGTGGTGAGAGGATAAGGAAGATTTATTACTACTAATAAATTTCATTACTTTCATATCGGTTACCTGCATTCTGAGCTTCTTTATCCCAAAATCTCTCACACACCTGCCAGTGCCTGGAAATATGGTTTTCAGTAGACATTTCATAAACTTATAAATGGATGAAAGACTGAACAAATGAACAATTACAGACCTTTTTATTAACAACTCTTTATTTCATAAATGAATGATTTCCCAGTTAATTTTTTCCTGAGTTGATGCTTATTTCAACTAATATCTCAGTTTCTCCATGATTCCTCATCTTTAAAATAGGGTGGAGCTGGTGGTGCCAGCAATAAAAACAGCAACAAAAGCTGAATGTAATTATGGCCACATCCCAGGATTATTTTCAGTATGAATGAGATAATATCCAGGAAATTTGAAAAATGCAAAGTACTGTACAAAAATGTACTGCTGCTATTTGTACTAGAAAATAAAAGGATTTAAAGTGCAATAGAGTTTTTCTTTTGGAAATTTATTTTTTTAATCATAATAGAAATTTTAGCAAAGTCATACTTTTATAAAATAAAATATGCATCCTTTCACCTCCCTAGGCAGAGTAGCATTTTAGCCCAGGACTAAGAAAGCTCTGCCCTGAAAGGATTCTTCTCTCTTGTCTTTTAGAACACACCCTTCAGGAGATCTCCCACTGCGGCGGAGCACAGCCCTCACGCAGGGGCAGCGGTTCCTTCAGTGGCCTCGCTGCAGCCTGACATCCAGGAGCAGAAGCAGCAAATCACTCTCCTGCCGACTCCAGGCCTGCCTTCTCCCCAGACTCACTTGTTTAGCCACCTTCCTTTGCACTCTCAGCAGCAATCAAGGACACCTTATAATATGGTTCCAGTTGGGGGAATCCACGTGGTTCCTGCTGGCCTCACGTATTCTACGTTTGTACCCGTTCAAGCTGGGCCGATGCAACTTACAATTCCTGCCGTCAGTGTAATTCAAAGAACTGTGAGCACTCCTGGAGATACGATCACAGAAGTTTCTGGCACTACAAATCCCACGGGAGTGGCCGAATTAAGCAGCGTCGTGCCATGTATTCCCATTGGCCAAATCCGTGTGCCGGGCCTTCAGAACCTCAGTGCACCTGGCTTGCAGTCACTTCCATCGCTGAGCATGGAAACCGTCAACATCTTGGGCCTCGCCAATACAAACGTTGCCCCGCAGGTACACCCACCAGGGCTGGCTCTCAATGCTGTGGGACTGCAGGTGTTGACTGCAAACCCTTCTTCACAGGGCAGCACCAACCCTCAGGCACACATCCCCGGCCTCCAGATCTTGAACATTACATTGCCTACCTTAATTCCCTCAGTCGGTCAAGTAACCGTCGATGCACAGGAAGCTCCCAAAGTACAAGCTTCCCAAAACAGAGCATGTGAGGCACACCCCAAGTCGACTTCTGTAACCAGTGGACAGCAGGGCAGCAGGACCACGTCTCCTCAGGGGTCACCTCAAGCACAGCAGGAAAATGCAAAAAACGTGCTGGATCCACCTGCCCCTGTAAGAGGCCATGTGAGACTTGATGGCTGTAGTAAAATGGACACAGGGAAGGCTGCCTCAGTCAATCATGTGAAGCTCAAGCATGAACTCCCTTCAGTTCAGGGCAAACCAGCATCCAGGACAGAATCTCTACTGAAGGCGCATCCTAAAGATTTCCCAGAGCTGTCAGGCCAGCAGACTCTCCCGCCAGACAAGCAGGTGCCCAGGCCCAAGGCCCTACCCCGCAGGCAGGCCACCGCGCAGTTTAGTGACGTGAGTAGTGACGATGACGAGGACAGGCTTGTAATAGCGACCTAGTGGTTTTTTCTTTTCAAAACAACTTAGGGGGTTTGTTTTTGTTTTTTTGTTTTGTTTTTTTATATAACACTTAAAAGGTTTCTTTGAAAACTTTCCTTCCCTTAAAGCACATTTTTCTGACATAAACTCATGACTAATCTTTGTGCAATCATGAACTTTTGACCAATAATTGTTTTGTGTCAGCTCCAGCCATTTTTGTACATGTTGTATAGACAATTGTGCCTTTTAGGAGTTTTATGTTTAGAAACTGTACAGATTGTTGAATATCTATATATATATAAAATATATATTATATATATATATATATATGAAAACCAGGTAGTTATTTGTGTTTGGTAAGCAAAACTTGTCAAATAAATCAACTGATTAAATTATATGTTGCACTGTTAAGTATAAATTTTTATGGCTGTGGGGCAGAGTATCTGTGTATAAATTAGTATGTAAACTCCATATTTATTGTATTCATATTAGTCTTTGAAAATGGGTCTGTCCTTCTCTGTAAGACAGTAACTTTACACTTCAGACAGATTTTATGTTATGAAATGTTTCAGTAAAATATTGTTTACTGACTTTACATTGCTTTGGTTGTGCCTTCTTTATTATCATTTAGTGATCAGTCATCTGCATTCAGAAAATAGCCCTAGGTTACATTCTTTCCATACTCAACCACTGCCCATGTTTCTGAGAAAGTGGGGGTGGTGGGCATTAGTGGTGTTACCACAATGTGAAACCCACCAAAATCCGGACAGCTGGGAGATCTATTTTTCTTATTGACGATGAGTAATTCAATAATAATTAACTTACTAGAAACATAAGCCAGGCGGTGAAAGACAAATACCATATGATCTCACCTAATCAACAAAACAAACAAGCAAGCAAAATATAACCAGAGACAGTGAAATTCAGAACAAACTGATAGTAACCAGGGTGAAGGCAGGAGGGGGTGATGGGGAGGAAATGGGGAAAAGTCATTGAGGAATATGTATAAAGGACACATGGACAAAGCCAAAGGGAGTAGGATCAAGGATGGGAGGTGGGGATGGCTGGGGTGGGGGGAATGGTGAGGGGAAAATTGAGACAATTGGATTTGAACAACTAAAAAAAAAGAAGAAAAAAAGTTTTGGTATTTTAAGAACAGTTAAAATATTTATAGCATACAGTCTAAAGTGGGCAAAGTTCCTAAATGTTGGTATGATGATTTCTGGTAAATGTACATCAGTTACAAAACTTCTGAGTTATTTATATGACTCTTTAGTAAAGATCCTTCCTGCCTTGGAAGGCCTAACCTTACTCATTCAGAAAAATTGGGCGGGGAACCCACAATAACCACTGTAGTGATTTGCATTATTACCTAAGCATTACGGATGCTAGATTTGTGAGAAAACAAATTGGAATTTGGAATATTGGAATTGAAATATTTAGCATGTTATTAAATCAGTGTATTCACATTTCTTAAAATATGCTTCATGAAAATTTCAGGGATAGGAAGTTGGTGAAACCCAGTGATTCCACTTCTGGAAATATATTCAAAGAAATCCCAAACTAAATCAAGAATATGTGCACTCCTATGTTCATTGCAGTGTTATTTACAGAAGCCAAGATATATATTTTACCGTTGTCCATTAATATACAAGTGGATAAAAATGTTCTAATACATATATGTAATGGAATGTTATTTGATCATAAAAAAGAAATCTTACTATTTGTGCTGCAGTTGTCCATTAATATACAAATGGATAAAAATGTTCTAATACATATATGTAATGGAATATTGTTTGATCATAAAAAAGGAATCTTACTATTTGTGACAGCATGGATTCACCTAGAGCAGTGATTTTCAACCTTTTTCATTTCATGGTGTACCAAACTCCTAAAATTATGCAGTACACAAAAAGTAAATTTTTTGCCAATCTGACAAAAAATAGGTATAATTTTGATCCATTCACACTAAACAACTATTACTGTGTTGTCTGTTATCTTTTTTTTTTTTTTAATTTGACAATCTAAGGGAAAAGAGGTTTCTTGCCCCTGGCTAAGTAGTCAGGTATTACATGTTTACAAAGCTTCTTCCCATGGACATGGGCTTTATGTGGGGACTGTTGAGGGAAGAGAGGGAGGAGCTAGAACTAGTAGGTATATGGTGGGAGGGGCTTCTCAACTTGATTTTTAATTGAATGCATGTTACCTGGAGATTAGGATGAGTGAGAACAGCTGTAGAAGTGAGAGGAGAGGGAAAGGGAAGGTCATAGAATGGACACTTTCGTTAGGGAAGACAGCCAGGACCAGGATAAGAGGACTGGGCACTGAGAGGGAAGGTGCCTTTCATGTACTGAGACTCAGTCAAGGTCGCTGGTTGATACCCTTTCTGCCCTGTCCCAACTCCTGGCCCAAATGCCTGCCCTACTAGCTCCCTTAACATCCTTTGGAGATGTTAGGTAGTGGCTAGTAATGAGTGGCTAAGGGGAAATAAAGCAGGGGCCTCGCCATTACAATCTAACAAAGAACTTAAAACGGGGCTAAAAACAAAAGGGAGACATGTCTCACCAATTAATTCAGCAGTCCAGAGCCCAGTTCCGTAAGATTGCCAGATGTTTCAAAGATCACATGCAAAGATAGGGCAGGAGGGGAGCCCTTGAGACTGTCTGTGCTAGGAAAGGGAGCCTCAGTAACAATTTCACTAACTAGACAGAAAGCCTTTACTAAGAAAGCAAGCCTTTGTATTAATCCCAGGGTCTAGAACCAAGAGAAGGAGGGGTACCTGGAAGCTAGCTAAGGTATATACCCCTGAACCCCAATAGTGAGGGCACTCAGATTAGCCGAGGGCCCATTTGTAGGTTTTTGCTTGTGTGTTTCATAAATAAAATTGTTATTTCTATTAAAAGTGTTTGTCTCTCACTTGAATTTGTTTCTTATGAGCAAGACAAGAGCCGAGGCTGGAGAGAGCCCCCTGACGCTGGTCTTCCCTGGTAACGGAGAGGAGGGGGTGAAGATGTAGGGTGGTGGCACCCTCTGCCTCTGGTGTTTGGCCTAGAATTGCTCACTCAGCCTGCCCTGAAGTCTTAGCTAGAGTTGGAGCGTCAGGAAGCCAGCATTCAGGCAGGGAGACAACTGTGCCCTTCACCACCCCTCCTGAGTCTCCACCCCTCTCCATTACCTCACATAAGGTTGCAACTCTTGGCTGATAATTATGTATCTCGCCTTCATTCCTGTGCCTCACCATGGCCCCGCATCTGACTGTCCTGCCAGCTCAGTGGATCACTGCAGTCCCTGGTGTGAGTTCGTACAGCATAGCTGCCTATGGCCACAGCCAAGCAAGGCCACTGTTCCACGATGAAGACATCCCTGACACTGCACTCAGAGGACTGGGGGAGCACTTCATAAAGAATACGGCCCCACATTCTTGGCCAGGACAGTGCACTGCTCACGTGTAACGGATAAGTCGCTGCTTGGACAGCTCCCTCAGTGTGGCCAGGTCATCCACATGTCCAGTTTATAGGTAACCAGCACAACCTGGCATTGGGACAAAACTCCTGAGTCTCCCCTTAAAACTTCTTGAAACTTTCTTGTCGGCTAATGTAGAAGCAGATAAACACAGTGTCTGAATCAGGATAGGCCAGGGGCCTCACCTTATCATAGTAAGAGGGACCTGAACTGTCCCACATGTTGAGCTTAAGATGCTGCTTGTGTAGTCAAAGCTCACGGTGTAATTCTCAAACACAGTGAGCACATAACCACTTCTGCAGGTGGGGAAGGCATCCTTGCCAAATACCTGCAAGCAGGGCCATCTTGTCCCGCCCCACGTCCCCTACCCCCGTGATCTTGCAGCATCCGCCATGCCCCTCCATGGTCCTGGCTAAGTGCCTCCTCCCAGCGTCCCTCTTGGGCCTCCTGCCTCTTCTCCTGCTGCCGCAACTGGCATCTCACAGCCCCACTGAGACTGCACCGGGGGCTGGGCACCCCCTTCATGTCCCCCAGCCCCTTAAAAATTCTTAGGGCACAGTGGTGTGCTGTGTCACCCTGGTTGAAAACCACTCACCTAGAGGGTAATACGCTCAGTGAAATAACTCAGACAGAAACACAAATATCATATGGTTTCACTTATGTATGGAATTAGAGAGCAAAATAAACAAACAAAACAGACTCATAGATGCAGGGAAGTGATGGACGGTTGCCAGAGGAGAAGGGCATTGGGAATGGGTGAAGGCATTAAGAAGTGCAAATTGTTAGCTCCAGAGTAGTCATGGAGGTGTAAAGTACAGCACAGGGAACAAAGTCAATAATATTATAGTAACTGCGTGGTGCCAGGTGAGTGCTGGAAATATCGGGGGAAACACTTTGTAAAGTACACCATCACCTAATCACTATGCTGTATGCCTGAAACTAATTCAAAATAATATTGAGTGTGAACTAACTGAAAAATAAAATTAATTTTAAATAATAAATACTATTTTTTAAAAAGATGAAAGCAAGAGAACATGGGGGAAGCATTGTGAGGAGTTTAGAGACCAGCTGCTAGCCAGCCAGCCCCTTTTTTGCGTCTACGACTTCGGGAAAGACCTGCCACGCCCACTGGCCTGCATGCCCAAACCTAAATTGCGATCTCTCAGCGGTGCTCCACAAGCAGGCTCTGACGGATCTGCCATGCTTTCCACACGTGCCTTCATTTACACATACGCTTTCCCACAGATTCAGTAACAACATCCTCAAAAATAACACAGCTGCATTATATATGCCAAGGTAGATTTTGAAGATAATTCTGAAAACTTCTATTATACACATCGCATTGTTCTATCAATACGGTTGTTGAAACTGAGGTCTGTTATCTGTCAAGTTTCTCAAAATCAGTAAGTTTCAACTTTGTCATGCCTTTTTATTACACTTTTATGGTCTAAATTTTAAAAGCAGTACCATAAGCATATTTTATTCTATAGTCATATTTTAAGTATATATAACTTCTAATTCAAAAGTGATGCTCAGAATTTCAGCACTGAGATTTTCCTAGTTTGTATAGATAAAATTTTCTTAATTTGAAGAATTCCTGTGTTTAACTGAATACTAAATGTTGTGAGATGCCTGGATGATCCCTTAAAAATTGCATAATGCTGTAATATGCCTTGTGACTTTCCTGTACCCTTGAATTTTTGAGATTCATTGCATTATATATATACCTTTAATATTACTGACTTTAATGTTTTAATGTGGTTTTCAAATATTTTACTAGAATTTGAAATATGCAGCTAAATAAGAAACACTACCAAAGTTTGTGACATTTTATTTTGAAATAGTTACATAACCAAAATATAAGAAAATAATTTTGAATTGTTTCTCCAAAATTGTCTTTTCCCAAGGAGCACTGTTATTTTCAACCACAAATAACTTATAAATAATGTAATCCGTGGAGCTGGTGAGATTACATTTGACTTTTGTCGGCTGTACTGTCGTGAATGGGAAGTAGAGTGCAATGCTGTAGCAAATCTCGTTGATAAGTCTTTTGCAAAACATAGAAAAAGCATATGTGAAATAATATCAGTATCTTCTTGTATGAATGTCACTGCAATGTCACCATCAAAAGTGTTGGAAGTAGCTTAAGAACCAAAGGTCATTTTTCCGGTTTCCCAACATTAGTGTCTTCGTTCTGTGAACATTTGTTGTAAGTTCACATAAATGAGTGGCACTCAGCCAGAGACTCATCTTCATTCCCCAGACTTCAGGCTGCAACAACTGTTTCTTTCAGAATGATAATTAACTGATTAATGCAGGTATTCCGTTTCTCTTTCTTTCATAATGCAAACACGATTTTTCTTCTACATGAACAGTATAACACTTTCCATAAAAGTTTATCTCTAACCTGAATTTTCCATGATGGGGCTTAACAAGGATTATGAAGTGTAATCATTATTTTTGTTAAGAGACTGTTAAGATAGTTAATGCTTCTTTCTTGCATGCATGCTCCAGTCAAAATATAGCTCTTCTTAACTTTTCTTTTTTTAACATTACATTTTGAGATCAAGTTTAAGTAAAACCAAAAACTGACTTTCATTAGAGTAATTTTGTTTCAAAAACAATCCATAAATTCTAAACACAAGATAGTAAATCTCTTTACAATAAGAGTCTTCTCCCAAACTGACTTCCCATGACTTTGGAGACTATTTAATATTCAGTGAATATAGTTTAATGACACTAACTCTCTGCTGTCATTACCAGAAAACAAAATGAAGATAACAAATTTAAAACGAGAATAGCAAAATATTCTTTTCTACAAATAGCATAATCTGAAAATCATGAGGCTCTTAATTACATATATTGGGATCATCCAGAACTCTGCGCATGCAAGGCTCTGGGTGAGGCACTGTAACACAAGAGTTACAGCAGAGGCAAGACCTTGCCTTACATGTTGCCTGTTCTCTGAATCAGGGGTGGACCTGAAGAAGACACTCAGCCATCCAAGATCCATTAACGGATTAAGTATCAACCACATCCAATACACTATACAAGATACAAAGTAATTTAGAAGGCCCACATTTACCCTGAAGGAGCATGTTCACTTAAGACTTCTGCCATAAAAACTAGAGAATAGTACTAAACTACATACTAGACTATAAATGTTGCAAGTGTTAAGAAAGTTATTGTCTTACGTAATAAAGGACAATTTGTGTATGGTGGGAATTGCTGTATTTTTTTTTTATTTTCATTCTGGAATGTAAAGCTCTTTATAATCAAGTGTAGTTGACATATAATATTATGTTAGTTTCAGATGTACAGCATAGCTATTTGACATTTATATACCTTACAAAGTGATCACCACAAGAAGTCTAGTAATCGTCTGTCACCATACAACGTACTGCAATATTGACTATTTCCTGTGCTGTACTTTACATCCCTGTGACTTATTTATGTTATAAATTGTACCTCTTGATCCCCTTCACCTTTTTGCCCATTCTCCCACCACCCAACCCTCTGGACACCATCAGGGTTGTTGTTGTTGTTGTTGCTTTCTGTATCTATAAGTCTATTTGTTTTTGTTTGTTCATTTGTTTAATTTTTTAGATTTTGCTGTATTTTGAAGGAGGCATGAAATTTGGGATTTATAATAGAGACAATGCTAAGCAGTACAACAAAAATAGAGTAATGGAGACTGAGATAAACGTTATTTAGAATTATTTCAGGGAACCAATCTAGATGTAAATTTAATGCAAATTGAATGGTGTCTATCCTCTAGGAACTTATGTTCTAGTAGAAGACTAAGTACAACAAGATCCAAATGCATTAAGAGGCATGGAATTAGTACAACCAAGAGCGTTTATAGTGCAAATAAGGGAGCTCTACTGGTAGTTGATCAGGGAGTGCTTTATGCAGTATTTATGTGGCGCTTAGGCTTGGCCTTCAGGGGGACATTGCTAAGGAGAGGACGTTACAAACAGAAGGGATGGGTCAAGGGAGGTTGAGGGGAACCAACATTTATTTCTGTTGTGTGTCATTTATCATCTCATGTACTCCTCTAGGCAAGTGTTCTCCCATTTTATAGACAAAGAGGTGCACCTCAATGTGTTCTATCCTCATCGTGCTAGTCCAGCTGCTGGTATCTGAACCTAGGACTATACGGTGCAGCAGCATTAAAATTAAGCAAGGTACAGGAAGCACAAAGAAATATTGTGACTAAGGGAATAAACAACATTTTTGGGATTTAGCAAGATTCTGACAAAACCATGACAATGTTATGGAGAATAAGAGATAGACTGAAAGATGATTAGAACTGTGTGGTTTCTTCACATGAAAAGGCACGCAGGGGATTAGAGTCAGGCAGGAAAAGGAGCGTCATTTCTTCTTATTTTTTAAATTCTCACCTGAGGATAGGTTTACTGATTTTAGAGAGAGAAGAAGGCAGAAAAAGTGAGAGAGACACACACACACACAGAGAAACATTACTGAGAGAGAAACACCAATCGGTTGCCTCCCGTACGTGACCCCACTGAGGATCTAAGTGAAACCCAGGTATGTATGTGCCCTGCCCAGGGATCCAACTCAAGAACGTTTGGCTGGTTTACAAGACCACATTCCGGCTAACGCAGCAGCCCAGCCAGGGTGGAGTGTCATTTTTTTAATGTGCTAATAATTTTGGGGAGGGAGGTGGTGGTGGCAGTAAGAGGGCAACAAAAGTGAGAAGGAAAGGGAAATAATGCAGGGAGCACAGAAGGCAAATGCAAGTTATCCTTTGCCAAGCTGGCCACAGTATCTTTTCTTTTTAATTGGTGGACTCAGTAAAACCATAGGAGACATTTATTGATGATCCAAATAGTTGAGGATCGGCATCCAAGATTTGACCAACCGTTGAGATGAGCTGGACATAAGACAAAATTTAATAGGAAAACAAGATGTTTAATGCTTTGGCACCTGTGTTGAAAAATTAATTATTAAAAATGTAACAGTTTCATTTATACACAGTTCAGTATGTGCCATCCTTACCCCTTCCCCCCAAAGCACCATCTCATCATCTTGGGAATCTTAGAAATACGTTATTCAGATCCAGGTAAAAGATAGCTGCGCTCTATTCCTTCATGAACAAAGCATCATGGGTGTATCCTTTATAAATGGGCCTTACCCTTGAACAAAACAGAGACAAATGAGGACATTTCGAGGCCATGGGGCCCTGGAGGCGGGCCGCTGTGAGAGGACAGTCTGGGAGGCCGCTGCCACGGATCGTCAGGACTCAGAGAAGCCCTTCAGGAGCACCACCGCAGCCGAGATAGTAGAGTGTAATCATCATAAAGAATAATAATTAAGTTATCTTTCCAGTTGCAGTGGGGATTATGAAAAGCGAAAGGCAAGTATTGTGAAAAATTTTATGTCTCCTCCATTAATTTTTTGTGTAAAACCAGGATTAATGTCATAGCAAGCAGCTGTTGGGAATTCAGGGCGCACAAACAAACTCGTATTTGCATGGTAGTCAGATACAAATATGGAGAAACATCTATCTTCAAGGGAGACCGCAAGATTAAAAATTATAGTACTACTCACACAGATCCTTGAAGATGTAAGAGGATTGCCCAGAGGAGGACTTGCTCTCCCTTCCACTGCCTTCTGGACAGCCGCGCTTTGGTTGCCTGGTGCTGGGCGCAGCTGTGCTGCAGAGAGAGAGGCAGGTGCGCAGCCTCAGACGCCAGCAGTGACCCACCCGCCTGCTAACACTAGGGAGAAGCACCGGGCGGATGTTTCTTTCAGTGGCATGAATCAAGTTTTTCTTATTTTGCTGTTTGGGCTTTTATAAATTAAAAAGTGCCTATGACAAATAACAAAAGTTTTCTTATTAATTTGCTTTTGTTCTCTGAGAACTTCGGGCTATCTCATTCCATAATGCCTGAGGGTTGTATTAGGAATTAAGGTTTTATTCCAGCACACTGTAGAAGTATTTTTCTGAGGCACTTGGATTTCGGTAGAGGTGGGAACTACATGTTGGGGTGATGCTGGAAGAAGGAAAGTTAACGATCTAGGTAAGTTTTCAATTTTATTTCCCCAACACCCAGGCCATGTAGCTAATTCTGAGAAGATGTAACTGATTTGTAATTACAATGAACCCTCAAGTTAGGTATGAAAATTTCCTGGCTTAAAAGGATATGCTGTAATATTTTTCAAAATTAGATAAATTTTCTCACTTTAACTAACAAGGTATTCATACAGATATAAGTTTTGAGATTATAGAAAGGTCATGCCCAATTAATATAATAATATAATATTTTATGAACAAATCACATTATATATAATGTAGTATAGACAATTTTAATAATTAAAACAAATACTGTATGATGTTATCCCCATTTTATGGTTAAAAAACTGTTGCAGGATTAGAAAACTAGTTAAGTAGTGAGGTTGGGACTTAAAACTAGGTCTGTTTTTTTCAATATATCAAGCTGCTTTTCAATGGTGATTTATGGTAATTTTATTGTATTGTATTCATTTCTATGTGAAAGTCTACTTAGTGTTCATAAGATATCCCGTTTAAATTCCTACTGAGTTGAGTGTGTCTAGTGCCATGCATATTTGGATAGATAATAGGTTTTACAACTTTTTTTCCTATGATCTGCCTCATAATTGATATAATAGCAGCCATGAAAAGATTTAGTGAGGAAATATTTAATTTAAATGCAAGAGATAAAATGGCAACCTAAAGTGACAATTCTAATCAAGCATAAAATGTACATTTCCAAAGTACATTAGGCGTCACTTATTAATCATTATTCAGGAAAATGTCTTTGTTCCACATCCTATGATGATGAAAGTTAGATCAAAAGAACACAGATTCACATTGCTTTGCATATAGACATGGTGTGAGCCCAGCACACTATAACGCTATAAACTATTTGGATTTGATCCTTTCAGAAATATTTCCAAAAACAAACAGAGCAATTTTCCATTACTTTTGGTAGAAAAAAATATTTAAACATATTTCTCCTACAAGAGGGACATCAAATTATTCTGCCTTTTTTTTTTTTTACTGTGTGCATTTAAATATAATGTAAAAAAGCAAAGATAGGAATTTAGGAGGAAACTAAGACATTTATAAATTATTTTTAAAAAGCAGTAAGAGAGAAATATCACTGACCTATTTAGTAAATGATCTCATATGTCAGAACAAACCAATAGAAGTAACTGTATAGAATTTAACTCATTTTTCCTTCAAATTCTTACTTTTGGTTTCTGGAATAAAAAAAGTAAATGATTAGATACTTTTTATGATGCCCGTATGTTTGTGGGTTTTAAAAAGATATAAAGATTAATAGACATGTTGTTGATTTTGCTTAAGACAACTTGCATTGATTCATTTTCAATGACTTGAAAGGCAATATATTTAGTTCTTTACCGATGAATGTTGCCAAATGGGATCTAAAGAAACCATGTTAGGTGAAAGACAGCAGGACTTTGCATTCCTGGAGGTCGGTCATGGAAAGAAAAGCCTTTGAGTTCAGTCAATTAGCCAGGCGTGCTTAGTTTTCTTTGCTAATAGCAAGGCTTATTTTTGTCCAGAAGGGTCAAACGTTAAGACTGGTTTTGATTCAGCAGTTGTATACTTTGATATTTTGTAATTTATTCTTTTGTAACACCTTTCTACATTATACATTGAGATATTTTCTGTTACTTTGACATTCATTTCATTAAAATCAGTCCCTAGAAGTAGTTTACAATTTTGTTTAAGAGTCTGCTTATATATAACTGACCATGTACTGTCATAATAATTATTTATTGAAAGATCCAGTTTCATTAAAAGTATATTAACTATATTAACTATTCTGATAGTTTAACTGGCAACATTTCATGGTCTAAAAGGAGCTCCAACCTTTTGACTTTATAATGTTGGTTAGAAGAAACTGAATTTCAAAAACTAATCTATTAAAATAAAAATAAATTAAAAAACTTGTTTTTTATTAATTTCAGAACCATATCATTAATTACTTCTTTTTGTTGATTGCTATTAAGTTAAATCCTTAATAAAAGATATTTTTCTTTGTCTCAGCCTCTTTGGAAGTAGTTGCAAAATATTTAGTACATAGTATGTCAATCCTCTTTGATGCTTAAGCAGCCCTGAATGCCTTCAGGTCAATGCGCTGAAGGTCCTTTAAATGGAGATAAGATCAGAACTGACACAGGGACCCCAGGGGCCTGTCCTGGAAAATGTTTTGTTTGTTTTGTTTTTTGTAACTAACAAATTCCTGTGAATTCTTTGTTGTCATTTTTCTAAATCCTTCAAAAAAGCAGGATTTGGAAGACAAAACAGATTCAGGTGTCAAAACATTTGAAGTTTTTGCTATAGGTAAAGTCATATATTCTTTAGAATTTCAGCTGAAATAGATAAAATGTTTCATGACAGACTGTCACTATTGTCTCTTATAGATACAGCTTGCTACTGTTGTTTTTATTGCTGCTATTAAAATGTCTTTGCAGCATGTAGAATAAGTGCTAAATTTATTTGTAACTGATATGTACTGCAATGAAAATGATTTGTATATAAATGATTTGTAAAACCTGCATATTTCATTAATTCAATTCAGATTTAAGGGCCGTTAGATCTGTTGGCTGGAGTGTGAAAAGTTCAGTCGCTCCTCAAGGCTTATTCCTACTGCTGTCAGTCTACTCACAGACCGCAGATGTGTGACTCAGGGGGATGTAAACAAAATGGATTTGCAAAAAATATCTCAAGGTTCATAATCTACACATTTCAGCAACATTATTAGTATAGGTAGTGCTGTGGTTCCATAGTTAACTATTTGTCAAATCAAAATATAAACTTAATTCTTGGCCCTTATTTTTAAGTATTACATAGGTAAACAACATATTGAATATTGAAACAGGTATTTTAGGAAAGGTTATCTAAACTCAAATCCTAGGTCAACAATTTATCAGGTAATTGTCAAAGTATCTATTTTCCAAGCATCAATTTTCTCATCCTTCATTTAGGACAAAGGTAAATATTCAACTCAGAAGTTTTAGGGGAAGATTAAAGCAGAGAGTATGTAACGTTAACAATTGCCAGTGCATATTAATATCTGAATAAATATTAACACTGATTATCAGAGTTTTTCAATGATTTTTACAATGATGTTTTACAATAGGACAAATTGTCATCCAGCGAATAATTATGATGCATGACCATGGTCAGATCTTTGTTGTGACTATGTTGAAAAGCCTTTACATCCTTGTTTATGTGCAGGCCTACATTTAAAAATGTTTTCTACTGTTTTGCTTTTCAGGAAAACAAGACAAAGTAGAAGCAAAATGAATAAACCAAGCAGGTTGCCTCCAACAACTTACATGAACTCTTCTGTCTAAAAGCTTGCAAAGTAAAAATATTCCTGTCTTGTCAACTGGCAAAAAAAAAAAGTGTGTGTGTGTGTGTGTGTGTGTGTAGAGCAGGACCAACAACACAGTGTTGGTCCAGTCAAGATAGCATAAAGTATATAAACCAAAGAGGAGTCACTCATGTCAACCAAGATGGCTTCCAGTCAGCCATGACACTTTGGTTCATGAAGGAAACTACCTAAGTAGAACAGACACATCTGGCGAGGAGACCCACCTATGGCACCTGCATATGAGGCCAGAACACGCTATCTGCAGACTGAGTCCATCTATAAATAGGCTCCTGGGGAAATTCCCCACTTGCCATCATGGGTGCCAAGACACTTAACAAGAGACCCAGAAGGGTGGAGTACACCACTCTCAAGGTATAACTGAAGCAGGCTCCAGACCACTGCTGAGGCAGCTGAGCTCCACACACCAGGGTGCTGCTCCACGCCACGCTGATCTCCCTTGGCATCAGCTACCAGAGGCTCTGCCCTGCTGCGCACCTGGCTGCAGAGATTCTTGCTTGCAAGATGCTGATGGCTGCCTTGCCTGCTGTGCTGTCTCCTGGACCTGCAGACTTAGACTCTGAGAATCAGTTTGTTATTCCCCATTGATCGCTGTGTGTGTGTATGTTATATTTCTCTTAAATTGTTAGAGGGTTAGTGAGTAGGATATTAATGTATTTTGATGTTCTACTTTGAATGACCCTGTATTCAATAAAAGCTGAGTGAGTAGCTCATGTGATTCTTGTCCATTCCTTGGTGCCAGGTTGCTCAGTAGGCAGCTAGCCAAGCAGTTGCCTGGTTGAATTATAGGAAATACTATATGGCAAACATACACAATATAGGTATTTGCAGATGACAATGCACACTCCAAAGGGGAAGTACACATTTTCCGGGCTGTCCTGTGGTTGCCTTTACTGTTGGTGGAGTGTTGCAGAAATGGGCAGAGGGAGTGTTCATCACAGCTGGGTACTTTATAGATGACAGGCCTGCCCAGAGATCAGTGTGAAATAATGATTAAACCCTCTGGAGCTGCGGGGAACCCAAATCAGCAGAAATCTGCTAGTGCCTGTCAGCATTTCTAGCTGTGCTAGAATTGGAGCTCCTTTTTTTCTTCTTCTTTTTAAAATCTTTTAAACATTATTTTCTTTTTATTTGTACCTGTTATAATGCTTGCTCTTTTTATTTAACCATCTACTATCTGTTTTGTCAATTTTAAATGGTATCCTTTGTCACCTACCCATTACCTATACAAAAATCCATAATCTCAGACTACTTTCCTCTTTCTCTCTCTTCTCCATCATCTATTTCTGGTTTTATCTTTTATAGTCTGTCAGATTATGTAACATATTCTGTTTTCTACCCTCCTATGACCCCACTCTTGTTTTAGTCTCAGTTTTACAGTTTAATATATTAAATACTCATCATCAGGTCCTTTGAAGTTTCTCTAGTTATCCCTTTGGTTTGATGAAATTCATCCTCTCATATATTTCTCAGAGAATTAACCTTTGTACAGTATTCCTCAGTCCTTTCATGCTAAAAACTATATAGACTTGGCACTTGAAAGATAGTTTAGCTGCACCTAAAGTTTTTGATTTATAGCTTATTTTCTTGAGTTTTTTGAGAATGAAGCTAGCATCGAGATCCTGTGAAGTATTTAAAATCATTGGCTGCTGAATTATTTTAACTATATCTAGATTTGTTTTCAGTTTATAAAACATATAGAGGAAAACTTTGTTTATTTTTGGACCTTAGTATTAGGGTTTTTTTAGATATTATTTATTTATTTTTAGAGAGATGGGAAGGGAGGGAGAAAGAGAGGGAGAGACATGTCAATGTGTGGTTCCCTCTCATGTGTACCCCCCACGTGGGACCTGAAACCATGTTTTGACACTTCATAACCTTTATTTCTTTTTAATTACAAATTATTGATTAAAACTTTTCATTAGGTAATTTCTTTTTTGGGGGGGGGAGAAATAACCTGAATGTTGTTAATTTTATTAAAATAATAGTTTGTGAATACTAATGTGGTTTCTTTTTTTACTTTTTTATTAATTTTTTATTGTTGTTCAAGTACAGTTGTCTCCATTCCCCCCATCACTCCCCCCACCAGCTATCCCTACCTCCCACCCTTGATCCTACCTGCCTTCAATGTTGTCCATGTGTCCTTTATACATGTTCATAAAAAACCCTCCCCCTTTTCCCCCCTTTACCCCTTCCCACCTCCCCTCTGGTTACTGTCAGTTTGTTCTTAATTTCAATGTCTCTGGTTATATTTTGCTTGCTTGTTTGTTTTGTTGATTAGGTTCCTCTTATAGGTGAGATCATATGGTATTTGTATTTCACTGCCTGGCTTATTTCACTTAGCATAATGCTCTCCAGTTCCATCAATGCTGTCTCCAAGGGTAGGAGCTCCTTCTTTCTTTCTGCTGCATAGAATTCCATTATGTAAATGTACCATGGTTTTTTGATCCATTCATTTACTGATGGGCACCTAGGTTGCTTCCAGCACTTGGCTATTGTAAATTGTGTGGCTATGAACACTGGGGTGCAGAGGTCCTTTTGAATTGGTATTTCAGGATTCTTAGGGTATACTCCCAACATTGGAATTGTTGGTTGAAAGGCAGTTCCATTTTTAGTTTTCTGAGGAAATTCCATACTGTTTTGCATGGTGGTTGCACCAGTCTGCATTCCCATCAACAGTGCACTCGGGTTCCCTTTTCTCCACATCTTTTCCAATGCTTGTTTGTTGCTTTATTTATGATGGCCATTCTGACAGGTGTGAAATGGTATCTCATTGTGGTTTTAATTTGCATCTCTCTGATGGCTAGTGATGCTAAGCATCTTTTTATGTGTCTTTGTGCCCTTTATATGTCCTTCTTGGAGAAGTGTCTATTCAAGTCCTTTGCCCATTTTTTAATTGGGTTGTTTGTTTTCCTGGATTGCAGTCATGTGAGTTCTTTATATATTTTGGAGATTAAACCCTTGTCTGAGGTATCATCAACAAATATGTTTTCCCATATGTTTTGTTCTCTTTTCATTTTAATGCTGTTTTCTCTTGCCATGCAGAAGATTTTTACTTTGATGAGATCCCATTTGTTTATTCTTTCCTTTATGTTCCTTGCTCTAGGGGACATATCAGTGAAAATATTGCTGCATGGAATATCTGAGATTTTCCCACCTACGTTCTCCTCTAGGACTTTTATTGAGTCATGACTTATATTTAAGTCTTTTATCCACCTTGAATTCATTTTTGTGTATGGTGGGAGTTGGTGATTGAGTTTCTTTTTTTTTTTTTTTGCATACAGCTGTCCAGATCTCCCAATATCATTTGTTGAAGAGGCTATTTTTACTCCATTTTATGTTTCTGCCCCTTTGTCAAATATTAATTGACCATAGAGACTTGGATTTATTCCTGGGTTCTCTATTTTGTTCCATTGGTCTATGTGACTGTTCTTATGCTAGTACCAGGCTGTTTTGGTTACAGTGGCCTTGTAATATAGTTTGATATCAGGCATTGTAATCCCTCTTACTTTGTTCTTCTTTCTCAAAATTGCTGTGGCTATTTGGGGTCATTTATGATTCCATGTAAATTTTTGAAATGTTTGTTCTATATCTGAAATATGCCATTGGTATTTTAAGAGGGATTGCATTGAATCTATAAATCGCTTTGGATAGTATGGCCATTTTGATTACATTAATTCTTCCAACCTGTGAACATGGTACCTGCTTGCATTTGTTTGTGTTTTCCTTAATTTCTTTCTTCAGTGTTGTGTAGTTTTCTCAGTATAGGTCTTTTACCTTCTTGGTTAAGTTTATTCCTGGGTACTTTATTTTTCCTGTTCCTATATTGAATGGAATTTTTTTCCTGATTTCTGTTTCTGCTGTTTCATTGTTGGTATACAAAAATGCTTTTGATTTCTGAATATTGACTTTGTATCCCACTGTTTTGCCAAATTCACTTATTAGGTCAAGCAGTTTTTGCTGGAGTGTATAGGATTTTCTATGTACATTATCATGTCATCTGCAAACAATGACACTTTTGCTTCCTCCTTTCCAATTTGGATGGCTTTCATTTCTTTTTCTTGTCTGATTGCTGTGGCTAGGACTTTCACTACTATGTTGAATGGAAGTAGTGAGAGCAGACATCTTTATCTGATTCCTGATCTTAGTGGGAAAGCTTTTAGTTTTTGCCTATTGAGTATGATGTTAGCTGTAGGTCTCTCATAAATAGCCTTTATTATGTTGTGGAATGCTCCCTCTTTTCCCACTTTCCTGAGTGTTTTTATCATTAATGGGTGCTGTACTTTATCAAATGCTTTTTCCGCATCTATTGATATGATCATGCGATTTTTGTCTTTCCTTTTGTTTATGTGATGTACTACATTTATTGATTTGTGAGTATTGTACCATCCTTGCATCCCTGGGATGAATCCCAATTGATCATGGTGTACGATCTTTTCAATGTATTGCTGGCTGCTGTTTGCCAGTATTTTGTTGAGGATTTTCATGTCTATGTTCATCAGTGATATTGACCTGTAGTTTGTAGCTGGTTTTCATTGCCTGGCAAATTTAAGGTTACTCTCAGTTGAGACAGATAGTTAAGCAGGGACTAGGAATATTTGATTAGTCAGAGAGAGTTTGGTGGTTCAATTCTAGGAAACTTAATTTTTAAAGTCTTGCATGTGTTTTTAAGAATTATAGGATTTTGGTGCCAAAAGCAACTAAAGATAATGTATCCAATCTCTTTATTTAATAAATGAGGAAAATGGGATTTAAAAAAGGGAAATACATCCTTCAAGAAAAATACAATGTGGCCACATTCATACTGGCTACAGCACAGGCTCTAGAGACAGTCAGTGCCTAAGATTATATCCTTTCTTGTCCTAAACTCAGGAAAGTCATTGAATTTTCCTGTACCTTACTTTTTTATCTATAAAATAAGTATAATAATAATAACAACCTCAGAAGTCAGTGTGAGGAATCAATGTAGTGTGTTTTGTAAAGTGCTTACCTTGTCTGTAATAAGCATTCAGTCAAAGTTACCTCTTCTTCTTCATCTTCTTATTATTATGATTATAGTTATTGGTGTTATTTTGAGGAAATCAAAGTTAGAAACCAGAAGACAATGGCCGACAGCGGTACATCCCTTTCTGCTCTGACACTTTCATTCCAAGCCTTGAATGACCTAGCTAAATGATAAGAATTATTACACTTAAGATTGTTTTTGCTTTTAATTTGTATGTCTCCAAGGTCAGTATTTCAAGTACTTGAGATAATTAAATATCTAAAATGTATGTTTGTTATGTTAGATATTTAAAAAGAATTTCATTGTTTATAAACAATGTTTCAAAGGATATGTAAGGTTTATGTTTTTGTGACTTTAATATGAAATGGTTAATATAACATTTCAAAGTATAAATAAAAAAGAAAGTTATAAATTTACCAGGAAAAATATGATACTACTTTTATTACATTGAGGTAGGGAAGGGCTTTTAGGTAAGAAACAAAAAATAAAAATTATGAAGACTCATGCATTTAAGTTCATCAAAATCAAAACTAGTTCTACACAAAAACATTAAAATACCAAAAAAGACAACTTAGATGGGGAAAAGAGATTTTTCTTATATAACTAACAGAGGATTCTCATCCAAACAACATATTTAAAATATTTCACCAAAAAAACCCATTTCACCAGTCAGTAATAAAAAGTCAAAAGACCCAGTAGAGAAATGTTCTAAAGGTAAAAATAAAACATTTATAGTAAAAAAAAAAATGGCCAAAAACACATTTAAAATGTACACTGTCAAGACCTAGCTGGTGTGCTCAGTGTGTTGATCTCCAGCCTGCCAACCAAAATGTTGCTGGTTCAATTCCTGGTCAGGGCACATGCTTGGGTTGCAGGACACGTACTTGGTTGGGGGTGTGCAAAAAGCAACTGATCAGTGTTTTTCTCACACATCGATGTTTCTCTCTTTCTCCTTCTCCCTTCCTTCCCCTCTCTCTAAAAAAAAATAAAATAAATAAATAAATAAAATCTTAAAAATATACACCTTCAATATAAATTTTAAAATGCAAATTAAAATGAGATAAGAGGTTGGGTGGTAGGAGAGGATATAGGGGAGACAGATGGTGATAGAAGGAGACTTGACTTGGGGTGGTAAACACAATACAATATACAGATGATATATTCTAGAATTGAACTATATATAATTTTACTAACTAATATATAATTTTATTAACCTGAAACTTATATAATTTTATTAACTGATGTCACCCCAATATGTTTAATTTAAAAATGGTATATATTTTTTTCTAATCACCTCTGGTATGGGTAGAGCTATTAAAGAAGCAGAATTTTCAGGCCCAGCTGACAGAGTCTGAGTTGGTGGAGATATTGGAAAGGACAATTTAGCAATACTCATTAGAATTAAAAATGCATGGTCTATGTCCCACTTCTCCATATCAACTGAAGAACAACATGTGCCAAAGTGACAAGAATCAAAAATTAATTATGCAATATTTTTCAATACTGAACAATTGTAAACAGCCTGAAAGTCCTTCTGTGGAATAATTCATATTCCTTCTCTGTAATTTAAGCATGAGTAAAAAGGAAAGCATTAGATAAATGGATAGAGCCCTAAGATATATCTTAAAATAAACAGAAAAATTCACATTGAATATAATAGATATACTTGAAAACAAACAATCCTAAAATTGTTATGAAATCACAAAAGATCCCAAATAGCCAAAACAATCTCAAGAAAGAACAAATCCGAGCCATCAAACTAACTGATTTCAAACTCTCTTACAAATCTGTAGTAATGAAAACAGTATGATGTTACCATGAAAGAACACGCAGATCAATGAAACAGAGCAGAGAGCCCGGAATTAAACACATGTATATATGGTCAATTAATTTACAACAAAGAAGCCAAGAACATACAAGAGGGAATGGATAGTCTTTCCAATTAATGGTGTTGAGAAAACTGGCCAGCCACATGCAAGAGAATAAAACTGGACCACTATCTTATACCATACACAAAAATTAACTCAAAATGGATTAAAGACTTGAATATAAGACCTGAAATAATAAAAATCTTCAAAGAAAACAGGCACTAAACTTCTTGATACAGGTCTTGGCTATGACTTTTAAAATCTGATACCCAAAGTGAAAGCAACAAAAACAAAACTCAAACAAGGCAGACTACATCAAGCTTATAAGCTTCAGCATTGTAAAATAAAGCAACAAAAATAAAAAGGCAACCTACTAAATGGGAGAAAATATTTGAAAATCCTGTATCTCATAAGAGGTTAATATTCAAAATATATTAAGCCCCATACAATCCATAAAACTCAGTAGCAAAAATACAATTTGATTAAAGATGGGCAGAAATCTAAACAGATATTTTTCCACAGAAGACATGCAGATGACCAACACGTACATGAAAAGTTGCTGAACATCCTTGATCATCTGGGAAATGCAAATCAAAACCACGAGATAGCACCTCAGCCCTGTTAGAACAGCTGTTATCAAAAAGAGGAGAAATAAGTGTTGGTAAGAATGGGTAAAAAAGGAACCCTGGTGCACATTTGATGGAAATGCAAATTGGTGTGACCATTATGGGAAACAGTATAGAAGTTCCTCAAAAAATTAAAAATAAAACTGCTATATGATCTGGCAATTTTACTTCTGGGCATTTATCTGAAACACAAAAAAATACAATACTAACTGGAAAGACATATATATATCCCTGGCTGGTGTGGTTCAGTGGATTGAGTGCTGGCCTGTGAAACAAAGGGTCGCTGGTTCAATTCCCAGTTGCAGGCCAGGTCCCCGGTGTGGGGCATGCAAGAGTCAACCACGCACTAATGTTTCTCTCCCTCTCTTTCTCCCTCCCTTCCTCTCTCTCTAAAAATAAATAAAATCTTAAAAACAAAAATATATACATATTTTCTATGTATGTACATATATACATATTTATGTGTGTATGTACATATATACATACATACACCACATATATATATAAATATATGTGTATATATATATTCACTGCCTTACTATTTATAATAGCCAGGATATGGACATAACCTAAGTGCCCACTGGTGGATGAATGGAAAAAGAAATTGATTTATACATATGGAAGGATATTATTCATCCATAAAAATAAATAAAATTTTGCTATTTGCATGAGTGTACCTTGAGGGCATTACTTTGAGTAAAATAAGTTGGATTAAAAAACCATATGATCTCTCTCATATGTAGAATTGAAAATAAAACAAAAGACAGCAAAACAAGCTTCCAGAGATAGGGGCCTGTGGGTGGGGAAAAATGGGTAAAGGGGATCAAAAGGCTAAAAATAAATTAAAAAAATATATATAAATGAAGTTTTAAAATATTCCACAAATTTAAAAACTCAAATGATTAAACAACAGATACAGTTTATATTAAAATATAGATGTAAACAGAGTATAGATTTTTGCAGTAATCTATCTTTTTATGTCAAAGCATAGGCAAAGGCATGGAATGACACATGCAATGCGTAGCACTGGATGTCTCTGAAGGGAGCTGAGAACTGTAGGAAAGGTGTTGAGGGTAGTTGGGTTTTAAGGGGCCAAGAAATAATATGCTTGTTTTTACCTGGGTTGAGAACAAATTAATATATAGACAGGGACAAAAATGTTAGGTGGTTTAGGTTCACAACCAAATGGCCTTGCTGAGGTCTTACTCCCCACCTTCCATCACTTTTACCTCTCCTGCAGGTCCCTCTCCACACCAGCATAAGCCTTGGGTCATTTCATATGCAAGAGAGTTTAGTTCTGCATGACATCATATTGGTCAGAGCCAGAGAGGACAGTGAAGGGACTGATGTCTCAATTTCATAACCTGTCAATAGATTGGCTCCACTGCACTTAAAAATATGTCATCCACCAATTAGGTAGCATAGTTCTCCCTTGCATCCTCAGGAGAAGCAAGGATGGAAGGGGTGCAGCAGGAGGAGCACAAGGCTGAGATTGCCCTTGTTATTGCTGCTTTTATTGTTACTATTACCAGGGTTCTGTGAGGATGATGTGTTTCCCCTAACAATATTGCTGACAAGCAAAATTTTAATGCTTTAAAAAAAAGAAAATGTATTCTTGTAACTCAAGTGAATAAAACCAACAATTAAACAGAAATCCACACTGGACGTTATGCTTTTCTCCAAGCAATAGTTACTTATACTTATAAGTAATGTTTTAATGCTTCCAAAATGGAAAATATATTCATAGTGTATTCATGTAATAAAATAAAATTAAAAATAGAAAACAAAATGGGAGGCTAAATAGCTATACAATGAATTTTCTTTAAAAAGACTAAAAATTATTTCTATATAATTTAACAAAATTTCAGTAAGTTTTCATTAATATTAATGTATATTGAAGGTATTGAAATACCTTCATTTGTGAAATAATAAAAATAATAATTATTAAAATTTTGTGACATAATACAAATAATAATTATTAAAATGTATAAACACTTGTGTGCCAGGTACTCCATTATGTGCTTTACACATTTTGTTTTGTTTTGTTTTTCAATTTAATTCTTTTATTAGCACTCTGGGGTCAGCACTCCTTTATCTTAACTGCAATCAGTTAAGGCAACTAAGGCTTAGAAGAGATAAAAGTCCCGGAAGATTTGAGCCCATTTCAACTACATATTTATTTCCCTCATTCTGCATGCACATTCTTTCCTGGTGTCCAGGCTATCATTGAATAATCTGAATATATGCATTTTAAATTAAAATAAATTCAGTTGTTTTCTTGGCATATACATTTGCAGTGCTTCACAGACTTAAATATCTACTGAGAGAAAAGAGTCCTTTATTCTTATAAACTATAATTATAGCATTCGATATTTTTATAGGAAAAATGTATCTGTTTATGGTAGGTATTTAATAATCACCTACAGATTTGCTGTAATTGTCAGCTTCTCCAAAATTACTATTGTTTTCTAAATTTCTTAACAAGTAATTATAAATAGATGTTTTGGTATGAAAAACAAGAGAGATATTCAGTGTTTCCTGTATTTCACAAACACCATATAATTTCCAGTCATCACAGTTTCCCCTTGTTGATGGGAAATAGTGTTAGGCCATACTGCGCTTAAGTCTGTGCTGGAAGCCTCCACACATTCTTTTGCTTCTGGATTAACTCAGATCTTTCACTGTAATGTTGAAAATCTACACAAAAGATTAACATTCAAATACATGAACATATCTTTGTTTTTATTTGCAGCAAAGGATTGTTTTATAAATGCTATTTAGCACTGAATAAGCTTGAGAGGACACATCAAACACTGGTATAAAGAAAACATGATTTCATGAGGGTGTATATCACTAGATCACAATGATGGTAGCTTGGTTAAATTCATGGGCAAATGAAGACTTGTCAAGGTATGAGCTGATTCTCAGAATATGCAGATTACTTTATACTTCTGATTGTACATGTTGTTCATTTGGCTTGTGAATGTTACATAATCCGTTTTTCCAGAAAAGAACTGATGTCATCTGAAAGAAAAGTATTTGGGGACTTCCAGTAGATTCTCAAGCCAACAGAAATCTACCCAAATGCTGAAGCATTGACCCCTCCCTAACGTCAATTTGTGAAAATGTGAATATTGTCCTCGATGTCATCATGTTAATGTGTGTGCAAAGGTGAGAGTTTATATTTGCCAAAGCGCAGATTTGGTTCTTCTTATGAAATATGGAAGCTACCATCTTGATGACTCACCTTAAATTCCTTTTTTTTCTTTAAATAAAATGATAATATATTTTGAGGTACACATAAGAGAAGCTACTTTTATATCTGCCAGAAAGACTGAAGTTAGGATCAGACCCAGATATAGAAATTATGAAATACCTCATGTCTCTTATCCCCAAACTTCATTCCCCAGATATCCAGATCCAATCATTCTGTAGTTTATTTATGGCTTCTAAAATTTGGGGATTAGATTGCCTCACCTGGACCCAAAGCTCAAGTGCTTCCTGTATTAACACCAGGGAACAAAGTTATCACAGAAAAGAAAGGCAATTTAATATGCCAATTAAAACAGATGTTTAGAAATCTATTTTAGGAGCTTGTCATGTAGAGAAGTCAGAGAGAAAACAATTCACACATAATATCAGTACCATTCCCCCCTCATTTTGTTCTTTAAAATTTTCATTTCATTTAAAGAAAACAAAAAAATTAGAACAAGAAACACAGGCATATGAAAAATCACAACAAAAAATTGCTTCCTCGTGCCGCAGTGGTGTGAAGCTAAAAAGTAAAGAGCAATCAGTGCACTAATCACAAAACCGGAGGATTATTGGCAACTCTTGAGAGGTTTGTTGTTCTTCTAACTAGTAGCAAAAGTTTTGATCATGTGTCAGCTAATGTGAAAACAGGTATTTTCACAGATTTGTCAAATAAATTTCTCACTTTAATTCAGGGCTGAAGAAAATGCCTGTTTCTTTAGAGGGAAAAGATGGGTAGTGGATTGAATCCTGGACCAGGAGCCATGGAGTATATGGGTTTTCCCTCCAATTCTACCACCTGCCTTCTTTGTGACTCACTGTCTTTTGATCTTCCATTTTTTAATGCCTGCCACACTTGCCTCAAAGGAGCCTTGTGAGAAAGATCCAATGAAAAGATACTAATCACCTAATAAAATAAACAGTACTGTACAAGTAGTTATCATTATTGAGATCAGAATTTCCTTGTGATTACTAATGAACGCGGAAGGAGATCTAATTTTTAAAAGTGAAGATCCGAAGACAATGCTAGAGACCAAACTGTAATGTGTTTTGGGGGAAGACTGTGTCACAGGACATTTAAAAAGAGAAAGTTTATCTATTAAAAAGAAAATGTACATTCAAGTAGAATGGCTAAGAGAGATGGTTTTTAGAAAATTCCAGGAAAACAAAAGAAATATTAAAAGTGTACTAACTCTAGTTTAAGTCACTTTAAAAAGCTGGAAAACTTGAGAATGAATGATTTCATGAACATGGAAAACATGTTCATGAAAAACAGCAAAAGCTGTTGTTTTTACTGGTCTTAATTTTTTCTATAGTATTAATCAGATGCTTTAAACACTCAGAAGGTAGCTAAGAGAGAGTGGGAGAAGGAGAGAGACATTAAAAGGTTACACCTCTTATGTGGAGCACACTGGCTTCAGCACCCTTTTGTGTTTAGTAAATATTCTGTGCAAATGTCTGGGTTGCAGGCTGCATTAGCAGAGTTCTTGGGAAATGTGCTCTATAGTGATTTTTCTGATACAAGACCTTACTTTTTAGATGAGAGGGATGACTGAGATAACTAAGCTTCAATCATTCAATTTAATCTCGTCCTGCTTGGACTAGAATGCAGATTTCCTGATTCCTGATCTTTTTTCTGCCTTTCATCATTTTTCATATTTATAAGATATGATCATTTAATTATTGGACAGTTTTTTAAACTGACTTTTGGATACTATCTAGCTGCCACCATTCAAAATTGTATTATAGCACGTATTTCCTCTATATGGACAAGAATCAAAATTAATTGTATCTTGATAATTTTGTAATATTCCTTGAGATTAGAGATACAAACAAAAGGGGGTAGAATCTATTCTTATATTTTTCCATGTGAAGTAAAAAATGTGTAAAATATAAATTGTTAACAAAATAAATTTAAAATAATTTTAGATTATTAAACTCAATATTACTTTAACAAAGTATAGCAGCAGGGATTCTAGACTAAATCACATTATTAATATTAATAGATACAGATAAACAGATATATAATCTTTTGGAGAAGTATGAGCTGTTGTTAGAATTTAAAAGGGGAATGTTGAATCCCTCTGCTTAGGAAACTTAGGAAATGCTTATCAAAGGTATTGGATTGCCTTTCTTTTGGACTTCAAGAGACCATAGGCTGAATGTTTTTGCAAAAGATCTTAATTTTGCATTCCTCAAAGCCTTAGTTGAGAATGCAGATAATATATTAGTCACCACTTCATGGGCTGCTCTAGAATTTACTAGAATGTTAGCTACAAGATTTAGATACTAATCCTTATAATAACATTTAGCATAAATATAAAATTTTTTATCACAACTTACATTTATAGTATCATCACATTAAATATAGCCTCAAACAAACTTCTCTTCATTCCACTATTCCAGAGCTGTGCACAAAGTATGTCATGATCTGCATTCACTGTCATCTATAATTGTGGTATTCACAAACAATCCCACTATAGCAGACTGTATTTATATTTTAATTTCATTATGATCAGAATGATGAAGCTATTGATGGCTTTTTTTGATTTTCCCTTTTAATAGCTTCTTAAATTTGAACAAGCAGCCCTTTTGTGCATCAATCTGTTCTCAGAGATGGAATTTTTATTAACATGAGTTTTCAGTTTCTATGAAGCAGTTAAAGTAGAAAAAGGTCACTTCATACTTGTAAATTTAAATTCCATTAATTATAAATATGGAACCAAGATCCAAGATGGCAGAGGACTAAGTGGAAGCTACACTAATGTCCTCCCAGGACCAATATGGAATTACAACTAAATTGTAGAGAAATCATCCAGAATAAACAAGTGAACACTAGCTGGAGAGAAACCTTATAACCATGGACAGACAGAAGGAACCACTTCACCACAATGTGACTGGTAGGAAATACCGAGCAGATGTGAGAGGGCTGACTGGGCTCCCATGGACAGCAGCTGAAGTGCCAGAGGAATATTTCAGCAGTTTGAGGGTTCCCCCTGGGATGTGTGGGGTTCCTTAGCCTACAGCACCAGAGCCAGAAAGCAACACAGATAACATCCAGCTCTGAAAAGCAGCAGGTTTTTCATTTGCCAGGGAGAGATGGCTGGAAACAAAGAGAGCATCTTAAATGGCCAATGTACAAAATTTCATTTGCAGCCACATACCCTGGGTGCCAGCAAAGGGAAGCAGAGCAGACTAGAGACACTTGAGGAGAGTCTGGGGTTGGTGGCTCTCAGGCCAGAAGGGAGTGATGTGAAGTATTCAAGGTGAGAAAAGCAATGATCTACCACCAGGGCTGCTTTACCCAGCAAGGCTATCATTTAAAATTGAAGGAGAAACAAAGAGCTTCCTATACAAGAAAGAGCTAAAGGTGTTAGTTAACACCAAACCAGTACTACAACAAAAGCTAAGGGGCTTGTTTTAAGAAGAAAGAAGAAGAAGAAGAAGAAGAAAGAAGAAGAAGAAGAAGAAGAAGAAGAAGAAGAAGAAGAAGAAGAAGAAGAAGAAGAAGAAGAAGAAGAAGAAGAGGAGGAGGAGGAGGAAACAACAGAGGAAAATAGTCTAACAATAAAATGGCACTGCATACATATTTATCAATAATCACCTTAAATGTAAGCTGCTTAAATGCTCTGACTGAAAGATAGAAGGTAGCTGAATGGATTAGAAAATAAGACCCATATACATGCTGCCTCCAACAGACTATTCTCAGATCAAAAAACACATACAGACTAAAAGTAAAGGATGGAAAAAGGTATTTCACACAAATGGAAAAGAAAAAAAGCTGGGTAGCGTTACTCATATTTGACAAAACAGACTTTGAAATCAAGGCTATATAGTAAGAGACAAAGCAAGACACTACATAATGATAAAGGGAACAATCCAAGAAGAGAATATAACCCTAGTAAACATTTACACACCCAACATAGGATCACCTAAATATGTGAAACAAATCTTGATGGACATAAAGGAAGAAATCAACAGAAATATAGTCATAGTCAAGGATTTTAACACCCCATCAACTTCAACAGAGAGATCTACCAGGCAGAGAAAATCAACAAGGAGATAGCAGCTTTAAATGACACACTAGATCAAATGAATTTAATTGATATCTTCAGCACATTTCACCCCAAAGAGCAGAATATATACTTTTCAAGTGTACATGGAATGTTTTCTAGGGTAGACCACATATTATGATGCACAACAAGTCTCAATACATTTAAGAAGATTGAAATCATATCAAGCATCTTCTCTGACCACAATGCTATGAAACTAGAAATGAATCACAAGAAGAACACTGAAAAACACACAAAGACATGGAAGCTAAATAACATGTTACTAAACTATGAATGGGTTAACAACAAGATCAAGGAAGAAATCAAAAGACACCCTGAAACAAATGAAGAAGAGGACACAACAGTCCAAAACCTGTGGGATACTGGGAAAAAAACAGTCCTAAGAGGGAAACTCATAGCATTACAGTCCTATCTCAAAAAACAAGAAAAAGCTCAAATAAACAATCTAACATCACAATTAAAGGAACTTGAAAAAGAACAGCAAACAAAGCCCAAAATGAGTAGAAGGAAGGAAATATAAAGATTAGAGCAGAAATAAATGAAACAGGGTCTAAAAAAAAGATACAAAAGATCAATGAATCCAAGAGCTGATGCTTTGAAAAGATAAACAAGATTGACAAACCTTTAACCAGACTCATCAAGAAAAAAGAAAGAGGACCCAAATAAATAAAATCAGAAAGGAAAGACAAGAAATAACAACTGACACCAAAGAGATGAAAAGGATTTTAAGAAAATATTAGGAACAACTATATGTCAATAAACTGGACAACCTGGATGAAATGGATACATTCTTAGAGACACTCTTCTAAAAATAAATCAGGTAGAATCAGAGAATCTGGGTAGACAGATTACACATAATAAAATTAAAGCAGTAATAAAAAAAAATCCAAGCAAATAAAAACCCTGGACCAGGTGACTTCACAGGTGAATTTTACCAAACATTCTGAGAAGAACTAACACCTCTCCTTCTCAGACTATTTCATAAAATACAAGAGGAGGGAAGGTTCCCAAACTCATTTTATGAGGCCAGCATTACTCCAATGCCAAAACCACATAAAGGCACTACAAAGAAAGAAAATTATAGGCCAATATCCCTGATGAGCTTAGACACTAAAATCTCATCAAAATATTAGCAAACCGAATATAGCAGTGCATCAAAAAGATCATGTACCATGATCAAGTTGGATTTATTCTAGGAATGCAAGGTTGGTACAACATTTGCAAATCAACAAATATGACTCACCACATAAACCCAATGAAGGATCAAAACCACATGAGCATATCAATAGATACAGAGAAAACTTTTGATAAAATCCAGCACCCATTTATGATCAAAACTCTGAGCAAAGTTGGGATAGCGGGAATGTACTTAAATATGATAAAGATCATATATGACAAACCCACTGCTAGCATCATACTCAATGAGCAAAAACTACAAGCATTCACCTTAAAATCAAGAACAAGATGGGGATGTCCACTTTCACCTCTCTTATTCAACATAGTACTGGAAGTCCTAGCCACAGCAATCAGACAATTAGAAGAAATAAAAGTTATCAAAATTGGAAAGGAAGAAGTAAAACTGTCATTATTTGCAGATGACATGATACTGTATATAAAGAAACCCAAAAATTCAACCAAGAAACTACTAATAACCTGATAAAAGAATTCAGCAAAGTAGCAGGATACAAAATTAATATTCAGAAATCAGTTGCATTTTTATATACCAATAACAAACAGAAAGGGAAATTAAGAAAACAATCCCATTCACAATTGCTTCAAAAAGAATAAAATACCTATGAATAAACATAACCAAGGAGGTAAAAGACCTGTACTCAGTAAATTATAAGATGCTGAAGAAAGAAATAGAAGAAGATACAAATAAGTGGAAGCATATACAGTGTTCATGGATAGGAAGATTAACACCACTGAAACGTCCATACTACCCAAAGCAATCTATAGATTCAATGCAATTCTTATCAAAATGCCAATGATGTATTTTACAGAACTAGAACAAATATTTCAAAAATTTATATGGAACCACAAAAGGCCCCACACAGCAACAGCAATCCTGAGAAAGGAGAATAGAGTTGGAGGAATCACACTACCTAATATCAAAGTGTAGCCATTGTAATCAAAACACTCTGGAACTGGCATAAAAACATGGATCAATGCAACAGAATAGAGTGCCCAGAAATAAATTCACACCTTTATAGTCAATTAACACAATGGGCTAATGATAGTTTATTCAATAAATAGTGTGGGAAAATTGGACAGATATGTACTAAAAAAATGAAACTAAACCACCTTACACCACACAGAAGAATAAATTCAAAGTGGATCAGACACTTAAATGTTAGAGATGAAGCCATAAAAATCCTAGAAGAAAACACAGGCAGCAAAACCTCAGACATTGTTTGTAGCAATATTTTATCAGATATATCTCCCCAGGCAAGGGAAAAAAAGAAAAAAATACACAAATAGGACTACATCAAACAAAAAAGTTTTTGCACAGCAAAGGAAACCATCAACAAAGTAAAAAGACAACCCACAGAATGGGAGAACGTATTTGCAGATACATCTGATAAGGGGTTAGTATCCAAATTTTATAAAGAACTTTCAAAACTCAACACTAAAAAACAAACAACCCAATTAAGAAATTGGCAAAGGACCTGAATAGACACTTCTCCAAAGAGGCCAGTAGGCATATGAGAGATGGCCAATGAAATATGAAAAGATGCTCACTGTCACCAGAGAAATGCAAATTAAAATCACAATGAAATATCATCTCACACTTCTCAGAATGGCCATCATCAATAAATCAACAACCAACAAGTGCTGGCGACGATGTGGAGAAAGAGAAACCTTTTTGCACTGTTGATGGCAAAGCAGACTGGTAAGGCCACTGTGGAAAGCAATATGTTGATACTTCAAAAAATTAAAAATGGATCTGCCTTTTGAACCAGTAATCCCATTTCAGGGAATATATCTGAAGGAACCCAAAACACTAATTCAAATGAACATAAGCACCCCTATGTTCACTGCAGTATTATTTATAATCACCAAGATACAGAAGCAGCCCAAGTATCTATCAGTAGATGAAACAACTATGGGACATTTACATAATGTAATACTACTTGGCTGTATAAAAGAAGAAAATTTTATGCTTTAAAACATTATGGATAGACCTGGAGAACATTATGCTAAGTGAAATAAGCCAGTCAGAGAAAGACAAATACCATATGATTTCTCTTATATGTGGAATCTAATGAACAAAATGAACTAACAAGGAAAATCGGGACAGACTCACAGGTAGAGAGCAGGATGGCAACTGGTTGTGGAAAGGTTAGGGAGTGGAGAAATTGACCAAAAAGGAAAAAGGACTCATGGACATGGACAACAGTATGGAGATTGCTGAGGGGAAGGGTGTATAAGGGGACTAAATGGTAATGGAAAAATACAATAAATATTAAATCAGAAAAATTAAATACTTAGAAAATTTGGAACAAAAAATCAGAAATGAAAATTTTATTGAATGGGATGAACAACAGATTGGAAAATACAGAAAGATATAATAGTAAATTTAATTCAGAAAATCTATATTAAACACAGAGAAACAAGATTTCTTAATAACTAAGTGACCTGTGAGCCCCATCAAATGGTAGATATATATGTAACTAGAGCCACAGAGAAGAGCATAGGGTTTCCTTTCAGTGGCTTTCCATTGCACACAGAGTGAAGGTCAAATTTCTCTCCAGATGTCCAAGCCCTCCTTGAACTGGCTTTCCCCCCATTTCTCCAATCACATCTTGTTTCTTTGTCCTCCTCACACTGAAGTTTCCAGCTATACTGAGCTACTTTCAGTTCTCAAACAAAGGCAGAGTGTCTGTCAGCTTTCTTCCTGCAACTCCTTTCTGTGGCTTCCTGCCTTTCTTCCCTCATTCTCTCAGCTCTGTGGTCATTTATTCAGAGAGATCCCATCCTTAACCATCCACTTGGAAGTAGGGTCTGTGTTTTAGTAGTCATTTTTGGTGGCAATTATTGTTTTCTATTTACACTTAGCACATAGTAGGTTGGTTTTGGGGGGTTTTCCTTTTTAATCTCCATGTTGGCTTATTCAGTCAGTGCCTTCCTACACCCCTCCTCAGGACTATAAACTCCTTGAGGTAGCAAGGAGTTTATCAATTTTATTTTCTGGTCAAATCCTATGATAGTGCCTGACACATCCAACTTGATTGGAATGCATACATCTCTTGAATAAATTAATTTATGCATGAAAATTAAAAGTTTTATAACCAGTTAGAATAAATGTCTTACTGGTTGCTATATTAGTGTACAAATGTGGTTTCCTATAGCAGTAAATTAAGTAAAAGGCCAGCTGATATATGCAAGATGTGGAGTACCCACACTTATTTAAGAAGTGGTTATTTCATCTCCATCAATTTGTTGAAACACCTTGCACTGTTGTCCAATCAAAAAAGGGAAAAATAAAATATGTACATAAGCTGACACTCAAAATTTGATTATTTTGCCAAAGTCTGACACACAGTGTAGTTAGAGATAAATTTTATTGGCAGTGATTACCAATGTCAAATGGTATACTGCTTTTTATACTTTAAATTACTTTCATAAACATTATCTCATTTCACCCTTATTATAAACACACAGTAGAGATCAGATCATTTTGGTCCATACTTTCATAAAATCATAGAATTTTATCTGGGAAAACTTACAATGTCATAAATGTACTTTTGCTGCTCATTTTTGTAGATAAGAAAGCTGAGGCCAAGAAGTATTGTAAATTTGTGCTGAGGACCCAGAGCTCATTAGGATCAGGATTCAGGTTCTTTTTTGGGCAATTGGAAGTACCTGAATATGCTTCTGCAAAAACTTAACACCCTACTAATGACTTTTAAAATATGACTTTATTTATTTAAATAAATTGTAAAAGATTTTTCTGAAAACATGAATCACACAGCAATGAAAAGATCATTTCCATCCCACTACTGAAATAGAACTACTGTTTTATTTTTGTATGTTATTTTTAAGTATCTTTCTTTGACTTGTATGTTTCATAGAATTATATATGTATATTATTTCATTCTATGCTTTTCACTTAAATGTTATTCTTGTATATTTATTCTTGAAAGCTTTACATAATCACAATTTTAATATATATTTAATATGTTGCCTAATGAACATAGTGTGCATTAGTTATTCCATTTCCCATTTTGGATATTGAGGCTGTTTTTAACTTTTTTGATCTTATGAATAATTCTGAAGTAAACATTGCATGTGAATATTATGATCAATATCTCTGATGATTTCTATAGACAGATTCCCTGCAGGATGATTATAGAATCAAATAGAATGAACAATTTCAACACACTTGACCTATATAGTCAAAGGATTTTCCTCAAAGGATGTGACAATATCACTAATAGTATGTGAGGAACAGTTTACAAGGCTGCATTCTCAGCAGGTGTTATCATTTAAAAGCAAATCATTAATGTAATAGGCAAAATAGCTCCCAATTGTTCTTTCATTTTACATTTATTTGCTTATTAATAAGATCAAATATTTTCCAATCTCTTTGTTTACCTGATATCTTTCACAGCTAGATTAATCTACTATTTTTTGTTTTCATGACAAGCTAAGACACTGAAGATGAAAAACAATGGAGAGTAAAGGTGAGGAAAACAGAGGCAGAAACAATTAGTGACCCCCTACTAGGGTGATGATTATTTCAAATGATATTACCAGGTACATTAATGTGGAAGTTATGAAAAAGAAGAAGCAAAAGTTATAAGACTTGAGCTCATAATATTATAAAAATTACTTCCAAGTAACTCAGTTTTAGAACTTAAGGCACTTTTATCCTTTGTCAAAGCTTTTACAAACTAAATGCATTAAGTGAAGGAATTGCTTAATACTAAAAGAAAATAATGAATAGCATGAATAGCTCTTGCATGATAGGTCTATAGCTGTGCTGGGCAACACGGTGGTTAGTAGGGGCAGGGGCCTATCAAATGGTTGAAATGCAGCTATTCTGAATTAAGATGTGCTGTAAACACAAAATACACACCCAATTAGGAGGACTTAATGCACAAAAATAAATGTAAAACATTTTGTTAATTTTTTATTGATTACATCTTCAAATACTAATGTTTTGGATATATTAGGTTAAATAAAACGTACTATTAAAATTAATTTTACCTGATTTATTTTATTTTACTTTTTAAAATGTGATGTCTAGAAAATTTATAATTGCATATTTAGCTAGTTGGCCAATACAGGTCTAAAAAATCATTATGATCTCAGATTTTAGGAAGGCTATTACAAATTCCAGTGCTTTGGCCAGAGATATAAAAGAGTATATGATTCCAGAGAGAAAGGGAGACAGCATGCATCATGTTATTATTACATTTAGTAAAGAGAATGACAGTGCAGCAACCAGTGTGGCCAGCCAGAAAGGCCCTGATGAGCTTAGGAATTTATTCATGAGCTCAGAATAAATAAAATAAAAGTGCACATAACCAGCTATTCTCAGGGCTCTTATATAGAATGAGCTAGAACAAGCCAAAGGGGCTTTGAAAATTATGTTTGGAATACAAATAAGAGCAAAGGAGGACAATACTGCATAGAAAGGCTGGGAAACTATGACTATATGAGAGAGAAAGAGGGGGAGAGAGAGGATAGAATTCTGCAACTCCTATTTTGCTTCCCTGTATAAAAAAAAAAAAAGAATGATCTTCAGTCTGGAAATTAGAGACAAAATCTGAAGAGGAAAATGAACTCAAGATTAAAAAGGAAACACTTAAGAGTATCCAGGTGTTAAAAATAAGTGTTTGTCTCTAATTGCAGACAGATTTTATTTTTGGGTAATGAAATCATCAGTAGTTTTTGGCAATTGACTTGTTCCAAATTGGAACTCATTTAGTTACTAGATTATCAGTTCCATGAGCGCATGGACTTGATCTCCGTTATTCTCTACTGTACCCTCAGTGCCTAAAGTATTGCCTGGCATATAGTAAGTGCTCAATAAATATATGCAGAATAAATGAACAGAGAACATAGAATTGCCAAATAATAATGAAAAAATATCCAGATCTTCAAAATAAGAAAAATGAGGATTCTGAATTGTATAGAAACCTAGGCATTATGCAAACAAGATATCTATAGTTGAGCCCTGACTGGTATGGCTTAGTTGGTTGGGTGTCCTCCCACAAAGCAAAAGTTCACCAGTTTGATTCCCAGTCAGGGCACATGCCTGGGTTGTATGTTCAGTCCCAGGTCAGACACGTCATAGAGGCAACTGATGGAAGTTTCTCTCTCTCACATCAATGTTCCTCTCCCTCTCTTTTTCCCTCACTTCCCCTCTCTCAAAAAATAATTTTTAAAAATGTAAAAAAAAGATGTTAATACTTGAAAAACTTAGAGTGAGTTAAAAAATTCATGATGTTCCTGGATTCTTCTGGAATATTACATCTAGTTCAATCTATAACACCATTAATTAATGTTGCACACATTTGGCAGATAAGAAAACTGAGACTCAAAAAAGTTAAATAATTTTGCTAGGGTTCATATAACCCTAGCAAATAATATGTAAGCAGAATAGTTGGCAAACAAAACACATCTATTGACTCCCAAGTCATTATTTTCACTCTACTAGTTATCTTTGGAAAGGGAAACAATTACTCTGAACTGGCATATTATGATAAGAATAATAGTGCTAAACTCTCCTAATTTCCTTTTTGACCGAAGTGCTAAATTTGTTGATACCATAGATAACTAGTTTATGCACTTTTTTAAAAAAACAGTGAAGTACCTCAAATCTGAATATATAAAGAAGTTTCTAGTAGAATTTTCTAGCTATTCTGGGTGAAACAGAGGTTCAGAGACCAATCTGAATGGCCATCTATTCACCTTTGCAGTACATTATAATCCAGTGTCATAAAGAAAGTATAATCAGATTTCAGCTGGTCATCTGATAAAGTTGCTTTTAATAAATAGTCTTGCAACTTTGTACAATCTGACCAATTAGTACTATGTGGAACCACTCACCCCAAGTAGTGTGAACTGATGTGAAACTTAAAGGGCAACATGTAGAGCTTATATGTTATGTTTAAAAATGTGGCCAGTGAGCCCTGGTTGATGTGGCTCAGTGTACTGAGTGCTGGCCTGCAAACAAAAGTATCACTGGTTCACTTCCTAATTAATGCACATGATTGGGTTGCAGGCCAGCTCCCTGGTAGGGGTCAGAGGCAATCACACATTGGTGTTTCTCTCCTTTTCTTTCTTCCTAAAAATGCATAAATAAAATATTTTTTAAAAATGTGGCCAATGACATTCCCATTTTTAGCTGATCACACAATTTTATACCAATTCCTACACTTGTACAATCGGCATATACACTCCCATGTACACATTATCCCTTTTTTTATTTCTTCTTCCTCTAGTAGAACAAGAACGATCCCAATGGAATTCTTAAGAAAGGTGCATTATATTTAGACATTTAATCCATTCACTTTTATGAACATATTATCATTTAGTCCTCAAGAAAGGATCAAGAGAATCTTACTCTCCTCATTCCTATTGTTACTCCAGAAAGGATTTTTGGAAGTGGGCAAGCATTCTCCTTGGTAAGCATTCAAGTTCTCCTCTCCACCTGCAGAGTCCTGTTCTCTCTATGCAACAGCTTTAGAATGTCTCCCCTGCCCTGTTTTTCTTCCTGTTAATGGGAACTGACATTAGAGTGACTTTAGGGTTAGTTGCTGTCACATGGACACAGCTCCTTGCTCCAAATTATTCCTTTCTCTCCCTCCACCCCCATCATCACTTGCCACCTCAATCATCCTTTCCATTTCTGACACATTGCACTAGTGGAACTACACAAGGAATCTTCATTCCATCAATGATAAAATCCTTTTTCTAGGCTCCTGGTGAAAGTAGCATCACTCTTTTAGTTAATCTCAAGCTGTCCAAAAGTCACTGTCCATTTATTTCATTTAATTAGATTTATTTAGCTAGGAACTGACAAGAAAATCAGTTGTATTTTTAAGTAAGGTTTATTGAACAGTTATTCCATGCTAGCAACTGAGCTAAGAATGAAGAATGTGTGTATATATATATATATATATATATATATATATATATTCCATTTATTTATTTATTTATTTATTTATTTATAGAAAGACAAATCCCTTGCCCTCAAAAACTGTTAAGTTCCGGAAGATGGTGGCACAGTAGGAAGGAGCACATTTCACTTCCCCCTACACATAGGAGAAAATCCTGGCCAATTTACATCAGAACAGAGCAAATAGCCATCAGAAACACAGCATATTTGAAAACAGGAGATCAAAAATTGAAGTGGACATTGAAAAACCAGACAGTAAGGAGAGTACTTCAGAACAATAAGAGCCCAAGGGGCAGTGCGGACACCAGGGCGGGGACTGAGGCCCTGGGCCTGCACTCGCTGTGCTCGCCACAAGATTAGGGAGGGAGCTGGGTCAACCACTCCCTCTCCAGCCAAACAAAGTTCTAGCTGCACTGGGATAAACCCAGTTGCTTGAAATCTCACAGAGAGGAGTTGGGGTCTCAGTGGCAGACAAGCTGGGGGTGTGAACACCCACGCATATCCCAGGGAGGACTGCACGCTGGAGCTCGCCTGATTGTTGGCGGCCGGTGCCATTGGGACAGCCACACACCTGAGCTTGTGGGAGCCCAGCACCCATGGAAAGGCTGCTCACCTGAGCTTGCGGGACCTTTGGCTCCCGGCGCCATTGGGACAGCTGCATGCCTGAGCTTACAGGACCATCGGTGTCTGGCGCGATTGGAATGGCTGCACGCCTGAGCTTGAGCAATTGTCCAAGTCCGCCATCAGGGACGATTGCACGAGGATTGGCGCCCGTGTGTGACCTCAGGTGGCTGCGAGATCATAAGCGCCCGCGTGCAATTGGGTAGGCACACGCTTCCTCAGAATGTATGCCTGAGGCCCTGGTCGGAGAGGCCCAGGGCTAGCTCTGAGGACAGTAGCGCAAAGATAACTGAGTGCTAAACAGGGAGAAAAGGGATACTGTCACCCTTAGGCCATTGCAGCCAGCAAGACCAAAAACACCAGCTCGGCAAGATTGAAAACAGCAAGAGCTGTTGGGTTTTTTTAATTTTATTTTCTTTCTTTTTTCTTGTTTCTTTTTTCCTTTTTTCTTTTTTAAATTTTAATTTTTTTCTATTATTTTTTCATTATTTTTATCTTTTTTTACTCATCAATGCCCTTTGCTTCTTGGTACTTCTTTCTTCTCTTATTCCTTCTTCCTTTCTTTCCATTTTTTATCTCTTCTTCCTTCCTCTTTTTTTCTTTTCCTTTTCTTTCTTCTCTTTCCATTTTTCCTCTTTTCTCTTTTTAAATACCCATGAGTGAGACAAAAACAAAACAAAACAAAACAACAACAAAAAAACCAACCCTGGAACTGTGAAAAAACCAGAATTGATCCCAAGGAGGGGGCATTTCAACAGATAAGAGAATAGAACCTGTGAACACTAGGATACCTGAAGGACACAGCACCACTGAATCTCACAGGCATTCCACCACAGAGGTTAACACCATAAATCCAGGGAGCCAGAACAGACTAATTTAAGAAGCTAAGGCTAATAAGAGCCTCAAAAACAATGGGAAGACAAAGAAATAATCCCCAAATGAAAGGAAAGGAGGAAGCCCCAGAAAGAATGCTAAATGAAACAGAGGCAACTCAACTGTCAGATTTTGAGTTCAAAACAATGGTTGTCAGGAAGCTCCATGAGCTCTCGATGAGCTACCAGAAACTACAGGGAAGCTATGAGGAACTCACTGTAAACTATATTGACATGAAAAAGGAAATAGAAACTATCAACAAGGGCCAAGAGGAAATGAAGAGTACAATTTCTGAACTGAAGAACACAGTGGAAGGAATGAAAAGCAGAATTGATGAAACAGAAGATCGGATTAGTGAGTTGGAGGAACAAGTAGAAAAAAACACCCAGAAAGAGCAAGAAAAGGCAAAGAGGCTCAAAAAGAATGAAGTGGGATTAAGAGAAATGCAAGACAATATGAAATGTAATAATATCCGTATAATAGGGATACCAGATGGAGAAGAAGAAGAGCAAAGGATAGAAAACCTATTTGAAAAAGTAATGATGGAAAATGTCCCTAATTTGATGAGAGAAAAAGTCACACAAATCTAGGAAATACAGACAATCCCAATCAAGAGGAACCCAAAGAGGCCCACTTCAAGATATATCCTAATTAAAATGGCAAAATTCCAAGACAAAGAGAGAATCTTAAAAGCAGCAAGGGAGAATAAGGAAGTAACATACAAGGGAGCCCCGATAAGGTTAGCAGCTGACTTCTCAATGGAAACACTCCAAGCCAGAAGAGAATGGCAAGAAATATTCCAAGTAATGAGAACCAAAGGCCTGCACCCAAGACTACTTTACCCAGCAAGGCTGTCAATCAAGATAGAAGGCCAAATAAAGTGCTTCCCACACAAAAGAAATCTAAAAGAATACACCTCTACCAAGCCAGTTCTGCAAAAGATACTAAAGAAACTGCTTTAAGGAAAGGAATGAAGAGAGAGAGAGAGAGGGAGAGAGAGAGAGACAGAGAGAGGAACACAGGTATGAAAATGACAATGAATAAGTACCTATCAATAATAACCTTAAATGTAAATGCATTAAGTGCTCCAATCAAAAGGCATAGAATAGCTGAATGGATAAGAAAGCATGACCCACACATATGCTGCCTACAAGAGACCCACCTCAGGACAAAAGACCTACACAGACTCAAAGTGAAGGGCTGGAAACAAATTTTCTAAGCAAATGGACAGAAAAAAAAAAAGCCCGGGTAGCAATACTCATATCAGACAAAATAGACTTCAAAAGATGAGCCATAAAGAGAGACCCAGAAGGTCACTTCATAATACTCAAGGGAAGAATCCACCAAGAAGACATAAACATTGTAAATATATATGCACCCAATATAGGAGCACCTAAATACATAAAAAAATCTTAGAGGACTTCAAGAAAGATATTGACAGCAACAAAATTGTAGTAGGGGATTTTAACACCCCACCGTCAAAAATGGACAGACCTTCCAAACAAAATATCAACAAAGATATTGTGGCATTGAACAATACTCTAGATGAAATGGACTTAACTGATATATATAGAGCCCTTCATCCCAAAGAAACTAAATACACATTCTTTTCTAATGCACATGAAACATTCTCAAAGATAGACCACATTATAGGACACAAAACAAGCCTCACCAAATTCAAGAAAATTGAAATCACACCAAGCATTTTCTCTAACCACAGGGACTGAAACTAGAAATGAACCCCAAGGGGAAAAACCCAAAATCCTCAAAATCATGGAGATTGAATAGCGTGCCATTAAACAATGAATGGGTCAAGAATGAAATTAGGGAGGAAATCAAAAAGTTTCTGGGAACAAACAAAAATGAACTCACAATGACCCAAAACTTATGGGACACGGCAAAGGCAGTCCTCAGAGGGAAGTTCATAGTGATATAGGCCTACCTAAAAAAGAGAGAAACATTTCAAACAAACATCTTAACCCTATACCTACAAGAACTTGAGGAACAACAACAAAGACAGCCAAGAGCAAGTAGAAGGAAGGAAATAACTAAGATCAGAGCCGAATTAAATGACATAGAGACTAAAAGCACAATTCTAAGGATCAATGAATCCAGGAGCTGGTTCTTTGAAAAAGATAAACAAAATCAACAAGCCTTTAAGCAGGTTCATCAAGAAAAAAAGAGAGAGGACCCAAATAAACACAATCAGAAATGAAAGAGGAGAGATTACAACTGACACCACAGAAATACAAAGGATTGTAAGAAATTACTATGAAGAACTGTATATCAAGAAATTTGAAAACCTAGGTGAAATGGACAAGTTTCTAGAAAAATATAATCTCCCAAAACTCAATGAAGAAGAAGCAGAAAACATAAACAGACCAATAACAGCAGATGAATCAGTAATCAAAAACCACACAACACACAAAAGGCCGGGACCAGATGGTTGGTTTCACAGGAGAATTCTACAAAGCATTTAAGGAAGAGCTAACCCCTATCATTCATAGACTATTCCAAAAAATCCAAGAAGATGGAAGACTCCCAAACTCTTTTTATGAAGCCAGCATCATCATCCTAATCCCCAAACCACATAAAAACACAGCAAAGAAAGAAAACTTTAGGCCAATATTGCTGATGAACATAGATGCTAAAATTCTCAACAAAATATTGGCAAACTGCATCCAACAATACATTAAAAAGATCATACACCATGACCAAGTGGGATTCATCCCAGGGATGCAAGGTTGGTTCAACATTCGCAAATCAGTAAATGTAATACATCACATAAACAAAAGCAAAGACAAAAATCACATGATCATATCAATAGATACGGAAAAAGCATTTGATAAGGTACAGCACCCATTTATGATAAAAACACTCA
>PVKU01002220.1:0-49175 GCA_004027475.1 Anoura caudifer
AAAAAAAAAAAAAAAAAAAAAAAAAAAAAAAAAAAAAAAAAAAAAAAAAAAAAAAAAAAAAAAAAAAAAAAAAAAAAAAAAAAAAATGGCCCAAATGAAAGACTAGATTGAAGCTCCAGAAAAAAATACAACTAAGCAACAAAGAGATAGTCAACCTATCAGATGCACAGTTCAAAACACTGGTAATCAGGAAACTCACAGACTGGTTGAGTATGGTCACAAAACAGGAAAAAATGAAGGTTATAAAAAGTGAAATAAAGGAAAATGTACAGAGAACCAACAGTGGTGGTAAGGAAATCAGGACTCAAAGCAATGGTGTGGAGCAGAAGGAAGAAAGAAACATTCAACCAGAACAGAATGAAGAAACAAGAATTCAAAAAAAATGAGGAGAGGTTTAGGAACCTCCAGGACATCTTTAAACATCCCAATATCCGAATAATAGGGAAGCTGGAAGGAGAAGAGGAAGACAACAAATTGAAAACTTATTTAAAAACATAATGAAGGAGAACTTCCCCAATCTGGCAAAGTAAACAAACTTCCAGAAAATCCAGGAAGCTCAAGAGTCCCAAAGAAGTTGGGACCTAAGGAAGCACACAAGGCATATCATAATTACATTATCCAAGATGAAAGATAAGGAGAGAATCTTAAAAGCAAAAAGAGAAAAGGAGACAGTTACCTTCAAAGCAGTTACCATTAGACTATCAGCTTATTTCTCAAAAGATATCTCAAAAGGCAAGGAGGGGCTGGAAAGACATATTCAAATCCAGGAAAGGCAAGGACCTACATCCAAGATTACTCTATCCAGCAAAGCTATCATTTAGAATGGAAGAGTAGATAAAATGCTTCCCAGATAAGGTCATGTTCAAGGAGTTCATCACCACCAAGCCCTTATATGAAATGTTAAAGGGACTTATCTAAGAAAAAGATAAAAAATATGAACAGTAAAATGACAATAAACTCACAACTATTAACAACAGAATCTTAAAAACAAAAACAAACACAAACTAAACAAACAATAGAACAGGAATAGAATCACAGAAATGGAGATCACAGGGAGGGTTGTCAGCGGGGGAGTGGGACAGGGAGAGAGGGGGAAAGGTACAGGGAATAAGTAGAATAAATAGTAGACAAAAAGTAGTCAGGGGAAAGTTAAGAATAGTATTGGAAATGCAGATGCCAAAGAACTTATATGTATGACCCATAGACATGGAATAAAGGTGGGGAATGCAAGTGGGAGGGGGTGTGCATGGCAGAGGGAAATAAAGGGGGGTAAATGGGATAACTGTAACAGCATAATCAATAAAATATATTTTAAAAAAACTTAAAGAATACAATAAAAGAGTTCTAAGAGGGGAGGTTACAGTAATAAATGCCTACATTTTAAAAAAATCTTGAATAAACATTATAGCTTTACACTTCAAGAAACTAGAACAGCATCAACAAAAAAAACTGGAACAAGAATAAATGAAGCCAAAGTTAGCACATGATGGAAATAGCAGTGATCAGAGCAGAAGTAAATACAATAGAGACTATAAATACATAGAAAAAATCAGTGAAACTAAATCTGGTTATTTTTTTTAAAAGGAAACAGACAAACCTTTTAGATAGAATTGAAAGAAAAAAAGAAAGAAACCTCAAATAAAACAAAATAAAAGGGCAGACATTATAATTGATACCACTGACATCAAGGAAATACAAAGAATCTTAAGAGACTGCTATGAACAACTGTTAAATCACTATCTCAGAAAGTTATCTGCACTCTAATGTTCATTGCAGCACTATACTTGATGCTTAAACAACCTGCAGTTGAACTGCATGAGTACTTACAGGCAGATTTTTTTTTTTTTTTTTTTTTTTGTAAACATACCATTGGCCACCCATATCCCTGGGTTTGGCATTCAAATGCAAATCAAAAACAGTCCTTTCAATCCAAGGTTGGGAATCCATGGAAGCAGAGAGCTGACTGTGTGCATTGCTTTATGCCACTTTATATAAGGAACTTGAGCATTAGTGGATTTTGGTACCTGCAGGGTGTTCTAGAACCAATTCCACTTAGAGGAAGGACTGGGTTTGGGAGGAGCCAAAAGTTATATGGGGATTTTCAACTGTGCAAAGGTCATTTCCACTAATCCCTACATTGCCCAAGTGTCAAATATACTTACAATAGCCAAGATATAAAAACAAGCTATGTGTCCATAAATGGATGAATTGATAAAATATGGTATATAAATATGATAAAATATTATTCATCCATAAAAAAGAAGGACATTTTACCATTTTTGACAACATGTATGAACCTTGGAGGCATTATGCTAAGTGAAATAAGACAGAGAAAGAGAAATACTGTATGATCTCATATGTAGAAGCTTAAAAAAACTGAAGTTACAGATACAGAAAACAGAATGGTTGTTGTCAGAGGAGGAGGGTGGGGAGTCAGGAAATTGGGTGAAGGTGGTCAAAGAGTACAAGCTTCCACTTTAAGATAAGTTCTGGGGTAATATACAGCATGGTGACTATAGTTAAATACAATATTTTATCTTTGAAAATTACTAAGAGAGACCTTAGAAGTTCTTACAAGAAAAAATATAATCATGAGAGGTGACAGATGTTAACTAACCTTAGGGTGATAATCATTTGGCAATATACACATATATAAAATCATTACATCTTAAACTATACACTGTTATTTATCAATTATATCTCAACAAAGCTGGAGGTGAAAAGATTTCTGTAAGGATTAAATGAGATCTGTTAGCAAATCATAGCAAACAGTAAGTCTCCAATCATGCCTAGTAACGGTAACTTTGAAAAACAAGTGGGGAAAGTGGGAAGAGGGAGAGAAGGAAGAAGATTCCTGAAAAACAAGACAACCTGAAAAAATAAAGAAAAATGTCCTTGGATGATAAAAACCTCTATTAGAGATAAAAATTCCTTACATTTGTCATTTTTAGTTGTCCATCAAAATGTTTTTAATGCTCTTAATAATGTACTTTGTATACAATGTCAATATTAGCACAATGACACACAGTACATTTTTCCCAGTTTATTGCCTTCCTTTCCATTTTAATGTGCACTTAGAAGTTTTAAATAATTAAATCTATTTTTCCTTTTTGATATCTCTGGTTTGTGTTATACTTACAAGGCATTCCTCAATCTATGACAATATAGGGATCTGACAATATTTTCTTCTAATACTTTTATGCTTAGTTTCTTCATATTAGGCTCTTTAATTCATTTGTAATTTATTTATGTATGTATGAGGAAATGATACAACTTTCTTATACGAATAGTAAACCAAATATTCTGAGCCTGTTTATTGAATTGCGTATCCTTTCCTGATTTAAACTGACATTTTTATAGCAAATCCTTATAAAAGTTTGGGCTTATATCTTCTCAACATTTCTATTTTTAATATTTCTTGGCTAATATCTACTTTCTGTTTCTAAAGTTCATATTTCCCTTGGGTTTGTTGTTGTTATTGTTGTTTGTTGTATGTATATGTGTGCATATTTCAATAACATCAGTTGCTCCTATTTATATACCTATATTTCTGATCACTTTTTTATGTGGCTTACTTTCCTGTACTATTATGTTCATACCTCCATATACTTTACGGTTTGTTTTGTGATTTTAAAATATTTCATTTCTTATTACATAGGTAATATGCTTCACATACACAGGATCTTTTTCTAAATATCCTATTAAGTGTACTCTTTTTTAAATTCATCTATCTTGGCCTCTTTCTACATCAATAATATAGAGTTAAAACATACTAAATAATGTCCTACTATGGATTTGTATAATTTATGACATAAATTATAGACATTTTATGTAATCTATTGGCTGTTGCTAGCATTTGGGTTAATTCCAATTTTTTAATAGCAGAAAACACTGCAATACATATTCTTTTCTATATATGTCTCATTATCTTCTTAGAAAAAAAATTAATAGTTTGGTCAAAGGATGTATGTGTTTTTTAAGGCCTTTGATTCATATTGACAAAATACTTCCCAGAGACTTTGCAACATTTAGACACCTAGGGAGTTACAAAATTAGGGAAAATGCTTTAGGAAAACAAACAAACAAGAAAGATGTAATGCAAATTTTTAAAACAAAATAATCGTAGTCTAAAGTATTACCTGAGGGCGAACAATTTTACCTGCTGCAATTTTTCTCTCCTCATTGATCAAGTTAATAATTTTTTTATTTACAAGTGGTGCATTTGCACCCTCAATCTTTGCAATAATTTTGCCATTCTACAAAGGAAAAGAAAGCATGAAGTAAACTTGCATTTTCAGGATAAGTCAAAAATTAATACTTCAACTAAACTAAGTAAACCCATTCTTACCACACCTCCACCAATACTTTCTTAACAATTGAAATTAGCCATTTTAAAATATGATATCAGTGACGTGAAAGTTTGTCTTGATTTGGTAAACCACACTCTCTGAGTTCTACCTGCAGTTTGTCTGTCCTCCTACAACCAAAGACAGGCCATCCCTGCATTATATTTTAATGGTCCTTTGCAGGCCTACCAATATCACTCTCCCTAATTATTTCCAACATTGTATTGCTTTTAGCTGTATTATAGCACATATTTACTAAATACTTGTTGACTAGCACTGTACCAAGCATGATGTTATGAAATAATAGTCTTACTTATTACTACCTGACCTACTAATACCCAACCTCGTTAAATTACAACACACACACACACACACACACACACGCGCGCGCGCACACGAAATAACAACCATGACAGGCACCACCAAAAGAGGATCAAAGAACATGGAGCTTTAAACATCTACAAGAATTGGATCCTGATCAAGTTGATCACAGAAGGTATTTATCAAATAACAGGAAGTGATTCTTGGTGTAAAATATAAAGTATGGGCAAGAGATAACTAGGCAAAAAGGAGGAGAAAGAGCATTCTAGGCAAAAGGAAGAGATCAAAGCGTCTAAAGGCCAGAAGGGAATATGTCAAATGAGAAGGCTAGCCAAGAGAGGGACGACAGGTCTGAGATGAAGCTCACAGCCAGGGGGAGCTAGACCCTGTAGAGCCTTGTGGTCACGGAAGGATGCAGCCTTTACCCTCACTGCACTGAGAAGCCTTCAAAATATTTAAACAGGCAGTGATCACAATTAAAACTGTTGTTTGTTAAGAACAACATGTGGAGAAAGGATTAGAGGAGAATCAGAAGATATACAAATTAGAAGCTATTCTAGAATTGAAGATGAGAGGGAAGGTTGCTGAGTCTCCATCAGTGGTGATGGGATGGAAAGAATGAAAAGGAAGAGATGAGTGTGAGGAAGTCTTGGGTGGTAAAATTGACAGGTCCAAGTTCCGGTGTGGATTGGGTATGATGTAAGAGAAGTTGCCAAGGTAACTTTACAGTTCTGGCTTGAGAAACTAGATAAATTAAGAGGTTATTCACCAGAAGAGGCAACACTAGAAAACCATGTTTTCTGGGGGGGGGGGGCAGGGAGGGGATTGAATCAGCTCATTATGAGATGTCCTTGAGACAACCAAAAGGAAATGTTAAGCCAACAGTTAGATACACAGGTCTGGAGTGCAAGAAAAGGATTTAGCTGAAGATGTAAACTAAAGTCATTGATATATGAGGAGACAACTGAAACTGTGTAGGGGAGATTTTCTAACAAAAGTACATGACATGATAAAGTCCATATTTAACAGCTGAATAAAAAAGGATGAATCTGCAAGAGATGAAGAGAAGGGGTAGCATCTAGGAAGGCAAAAGAAAAACCAAGTCGCAAAAGGAAGCACATGTTTCAAAAAGAAAGACATGGTCACTGTATTCAATACACTTGAGAGGTAGAATATGATGAAGGCCTAAAAATATTTGGTATATTTAGCAATAAACTGATAACAGGATACATTAGTAATAGAAAAATTTGGTAGAATAATAAGACATAAGTTAGATTGAGTGGGTGCGGAGTTAATGGGATGAGAAGAAATGGAGTAAAAATAAATTAAAAACTCTTCTGATAAATTTAGCTGAGAACTAAGAGAGATGGCTAGAAGTTAGAGAGGGACATGGTAGCAAAAAGAAGTATTCTATTTTAAATGGAAAGAATTATATTCAAAGACCAAAGAGACAAATCCATTTGAGAAAGATTTAAATGAAATCTGACATTCTAATAACTATTTCCCACTGAAAGGAACTTTCCAACAATTCTGTGAGCTTTCTAATGTCCCTTGAAAAAGCCCTTCTTGATGGAATTTGCTGAAATAATTTGTTGTCAGCTAAGAACGCTGACAAATACAAAGGGCCATTGTGGAATTATTTGAACAAATAAACAGTGGGGTTGATGATGGTTTTGTGATTACAGATTGAGACTCTTTTTTTTCTTTTTTAAATTATTTTATTGTTGTTCAATTAACAGTTGTCTGTATTTTCTCTCCACCCCTTCCCCCAACCCCCTCCAGACCCACCTCCCTCCCTTACTTCCACCCTCCTCCTTAGTTTTGTCCATGTGTCCTTTATAGTAGTTCCTGACCAATTGAGACACTTAATGATTACAGATAAGGAATGTGAGTGATAACAAAGTCTGAGGCATAAAACACAGGAGTGATTGGATGAGGTGCACTGCAAGAAAATTTCATTGAAAGTTAGGTAGCCAAGAATTAAGAGTCCAGGATTTTGAGTTGGTTGTCAGTGTAAAGTCCTAGGGTGATGTCAGGACTTGGTGTGAAAGGAACACTTTAAGCCACATGCCAAAGTCTTCAGTCATCTACACAATTGATCCAAAGGCCAGTGAATGACAGAAATAAGGTGGGGGAGGAGGAGTCAAATAGAGTGGACCTCCAACACACAAGGAAAAGAAAGTTATTGTAGTAACAAGTAAAAGAACATCAATTCTACACCTGGCCTCAGGAAAGAATGTGAAAAAATAGTCACCATTTCTGGGCAGCAGAGAAAATAGGACATTTTCTCTGCTGCCCAGTAGCAGTGTAAGGATGCACACTTAAAGAAAGTCAGGAAAGTGGAACGAAAGTTTAGGGCCAAAGGAAAATCTTCAGAAGTCTGATAATTACTTATAACAATTCCAGATGTCACACAGTGGGGGTTTGAGAGATGGAGGGGTACTAGAGAAATGGGTCAGGAAAAAATATTCTGAGTTTTGGAATAGAGTATGCATGGCTGAAGGGAGGGGTGGTCTTATAATTTGGGCATTGATTGCACATAAAAGAACATTGACTGGATGGTCCAGTTCAGAAGGGTGGACATGAGTCTATTGATCAGACCTGACTAACTTGGCAGGATGATGTTCATCCCAGAGCTCTAGACTCTACATGGTGGTTCACCTACCCAGTCTTTTTTCCTCACACCCATAATCCTAACTGCTCCTGCTGCTGCAGTCTCCTCATTGTCCCATGAGTCTAAGTCCATTTCTGCTTCATGCAGTTACTCATTCTGGTTCCCTAAACTACCTCCAGGCCAGGGTCAGCAAACTATGACCCAACACAGAGCCAGTATTCTGGGAAAGCTAAAAATACTAACCTAGCTGACCCCTCATCTAACTCATCAAATCCTACATACTCAGATCTACAATGCAATTTTCAATTCAATTAACCCAGCAATTCAGTTCCTTGAAATAATTGTAAGAGTAGTACTTAACAGAAGGAAAAAGTTATATCCAGAAGTATTTTTATTATCAAAAATGACAACTGAAGTGACCAGCAGCACAGGAACAGTCCAGGCCCTCTCTGAGAAGCCTTTCCTTAGGATCCCAGTTCTCCAGCTCTCTATATAGCAGCTATACTCTGTGTCACACAACTTAGCACTTTTCTTAGCCTTTTAGAAAACAGCACTTATTATGGTTTTCTGATTGTTAAAGCTGTTGTGTTCATTACAGAATATTTGGAAAACATTGGTAAGTATAAAGAAGAAAACTGAAATTATGTAATCTTCCTCCATACATAGAAAACTAGTGACATTCTGGTGATTACACAGTCTTCATTACATTTATTTGTAAATACAGAGATAAAAGTGATAGATATTGCAAAATGGTGATCATACAGCTATTTCCTTGATTGGTGTATGTGAATATCTATAAGCAATTCTCTCCTACTGCATATCTAAGAAATTTCTGACTTCTCATTTCTTTAATAATTCATCATATAAATGTCTGATTATTTCCTTAAGAAAGGTAAATACACCTTGTTTTTCTTTTCCCCAATCAGCTTAGTGTGTAGTAGTCTAATCACTCAATCCATTCATTATTAGCTCTTATTAGTCAGGTTATAAAATATATTAATAGATAAGCAAAGATAAAGCAAAAAATCTACAATTACTATCATCAAAAAGGAGTTCCATGGTAATTTTACAATGCTACTTGCTCTTTAACTGTAAATTGGAATCTGATAATACATTTAAGATAATAAACATTATACTTACAACACTAAAAAGAAAAATAGGTTCACATTTATCTCTAAATGGCTGCAAAGTCACAATGTTGTTGGCCTCTGCCTGGAAAAAACACATTAATCTTTCTCATGTTAATAAAGGAAACTATATCCAAGTCATTAGATACATTATGTACAAAAACACAGCTACAAATATAATTTTTATTTTTATACTTACCCAACATTCTCTTAATATGTTATAGTTGTTTTAAGGATCAAAGTGCAAACACTGGCAAGTCAGGCCCTTCATCAGTCGCCCTCAGCCTGACTTCTGGCTATTCACATTAATGTACCACCCACCCACCCAAAAAGAGAACGAAAGGGGCTGAAAGAAACTATAATATTGAAGAATAGAAGGCAAAGATTATATTTAAAAGTAATTAGCTATCATCATTACAAAAAATGTTTATATCATAATAAAGCACTAGCAAGTAAAGCATTTAATATTGTAAAAGAACTACAATAAATAATATTTACTGAATTTTTATATGTACAGGTATAATGTTAGTAAAAGTCTTTTAAAAGTCTTTAAAATGTATAGGTAAAAAGTCTTTTAAAAGGGCGCATAATAGAAAAAAATTTATGTTGACCATTTAGCTTAGGGGTATTTCAATAACCCTAATCAACTTCATAGGCTTTAATTTTGGATTAAAATTACAAGTTCTGAAAGGTTTCCTTTCCTTGGCTAAGAAAAATATACAGCAAAGAATGCCCCTCCATCACTACAGTGGAGTTTGGAAACTATGAATTTTCTCTACTCTTTACGAGCAAGTCATATCATAAAACCAATCTATGTGACTATACCATTGTTCAGTGTGCTCAAACATAACAGAAGCAAAGCCATTCAGGGACAATACACAAAATTTTTTTTTGTTAAATTCAACAGATGCTAGTATTATAAATACAACATATTTTGGAGTGACTACCAGACTTCCCAGTGGGATCGACATAGTCATGGGACTGATGTCTCATGGCTATGGAGTTCTATCTGGTCCAAGTACTGCTGGAAGGACAGTCATAAACATCAGGCCTATATCCTCACAGCTCTGAGCTGTACTGAGATGAGAGGCTAACAATGTAAATGGTCTAATTTTTCTTCTGCACCCACTCGGCAGCCTCCACCACCATCCCCTCCCCACACACACCTTGGGTTTGTTCCAACTTAGATTCAACAAACAAGGAGGGATGTGATGACTCTAGACCACCTGGAAACACAGCATCCAGTTGCACTACCTCACTGCCTAAGGACTTCTTCCTTGCTTTCCTCTGCTCAAGTTCCTTTCCAGCTAGCCTGACAGGTAAATAGGAGGACCTGCTTTACTGTCAGCCTCTCCCCATTGACCCCAGTTTGCTTTTAAACACTGGAATTTCCCCCATGGTTTCTAGCCCATGAAACTGCACTCCTACCACAACCAGACAGCTGCTAGGATTCATGAGAATTTCCTAATGATGCTGGATAATTATCTGTGATCCATTTGCCAGCTGTCAGATCCTCCTGATACTGCCTTTTAACTTCTTATGCCAATGTATTGTCTACTGCATGTGGCAATCCTGTTTAGGCTCCATTCTCTGTCCTCTAAAATTAGCTTTTCTTCCCTGCCAAGGATCAAATTTGGAATCACATTCCAGCCTCATTCAGGTGGTTCTGACTCTTCAGAGTAAATAAAGCAGGCTATTATGTAATGCTGCCTTTTAAAACACTACAGGGCCCTTTTTTCATAAGGCAACCCCAACCTCTATTTCATTTTTAAAAAGTTTTTCTATGTTGATTCTTTAGTTTTTTTCTTTGCCACCTACTGTCTTGAAGATAAATAATAATAAGAGGTGAGTTTCTAAGCTTTATACTGCTTATTTGTAATGTAGAACTAAGAAAAAAAGGTCCTGTAAACAATGTGTCTGCAGATGGGGATGGAGGGACAAATACAAGTTAAGGTTAATAAGGAATTTCATTCCCAATGTCTGGGTTGGGAGGGGTCATGGAAAGCCTGAGAATATGCACTGGGTTGAGATTTTATCTTTGCATCAGGGATTATGCATTTTAGGGACAAGGAATAAAGATATGCAATCAGTTATCTGCTTCTGCTTCTTAGGTCTAACTGGTTTGGACATATTTCTGTCCAATAGAAGTAGAATGTGACCTACAGTTATACTTTTAAATTTCCTAGTAGCCACATTTAAAACCTAAAAAGAAATGGGGGAAACTAATGTAATAATATATTTAATAATACAAATTTCTTATACAATAATATCCAAAATATGATCATTTTAACAGGTGATCAATGTCAACATTATTGAGATATTTCACATTCTTTTCATCATACTAAGTCTTCAATCTCATGTTTATTTTACACTTAGAGTACATCTGAATTTATGGGTTAAATTTTAACCATAAATAATTGATCTCTAATTTGATTTCATAAAATTTAGTCAAAAAAGTAGATTCACATTCCCAAGGTTCTCCAAACAACTTTAAAAGTTTTACAATAACTGAATGGAGTATATTTTTAAATTTAAATAAATTAATTACAAATAAAAATTCAGTTCCTCAGTCATATTAGCCACATTTCAGTGCTCCAAAGACACTTGTGCCTAGTGTCCACCATATTAAATAACAAAGCTCTACGTAGTTAATAACTTAATGTGGATAAATTGAATAATCAATACAATTAATTTCTTGTCACATTTGGGTGGCAAATAAGTAAGGGAAATCACTATGTGGTAAGTGCCCAGAGACCATCCCAAAGCTGTTTAGCAAACAGTATTTGCAGCTGTTATTCTAAGAGACACACTGCATATGGTCAGGTGAAAAGAAACAGGTCAATAGACAGATATCCATTTTTATACTTTTCTAACATTCACAACCATGGTCAATAACCTCAATGCTATAGGAATGGAAAGAAAATCATGTTTGTTCTCAGATCAGATAAAACTAAACATATAACAAAACTACCAAGTAAACAGTATCCATTTTGAAGAGTTAACAATCCTTAGAGAGCATACTTCAATACTTAAAATAACAAGAAAACAATAATTTAATGGAAATTAAATCCTTACTACAACAAAATGCAGAATTTCATCTTCGTTCAGCTCATTTTTCAATTTTCTGAATAAAGTTTGCATTGCTTTGCAAGGTCCACACCAGGCTTGGTAAACATCGATAACTAGAAGATGATGATATTTATGAAAGAAAATAGTCAAAGATTCTAGAATAGCAGGGGCTATTGCCCCAGGGGCAAAGGCAAAGTACATAGCAGGGCTCTATGCTGGAAGTAGGAAGTCACACTCTGTGCTGGGGTGCCATGAGGTGTCCTGGGTCAAACTACAGGTGACTGGATAAGGGGAGAGCCCCAGTACCTGTTAGGCCTTTGTTCTGTAACATCTCATCCCATAGGCTTTGATTATTGATGACTGCCTGCAAAAAGGAAGGCATTGTTAAAGGTCTTCAAGCTCCAATGCACCAAGTAAAGAATTATTGATACGTCATGCCCACCTGCAACTGGATTTCTCGCTTTTTGCCTGCCATTTATCCACTCACATGAAAAAGGGAAGCAAAATAGAAAATATTTCAGATAAATTTAAATATATGTTCTGTTTATGCATTTAAGCAGCATCTTAATGAACCATAGAAATTTTCCTTCAGTATCGGCTATGTGCTCCCCCCCTCTAGAAAAAGGGGCCCCAATGTCCCTGAAGTGTTCTTCATGCTGTTTGAAAACCTACTATAACAGTCAAACTTCTTACTTTTCCAAGATTCCTGAAGCAAGCTAATTATGTTAGGAGTTACAATTTCTTAAAAACACTCGTGTTTGTTTTCCTGAAGTATTATGGAGTGTTCTCTATTTTCAAACTCACACGTTAACTGTCTATGGACATGCTCATGGATCTTTCTTGGGTCCCTCTCCAAGGAGATTTAGTTTTTAGAATAAGACCACTAGTTGTGTGGAGCACAACATAAACTGTCACACCTGTTAAATCAGTGAGGCCCAAATGCCCTATGTAGTGGTGGCAGGGACATTGAAAGCGTGGTCTGTGTGTGTCATAGCAGACACTAGTGTGGAACAGAGGAGTGTCCACCGACAACCAGACTACATCTCAACAAAGCATGTTGGAATCTGCAAAAAGCCTTACACAAAACAGACCCTCCTTTAAACTCGATTGGGACGTTTAAAGTATAGGAAGGAACCACCCCCACAGGATCAAAATAGGCCCTTTTGCCAAAGCTTGTGGCCTTTGTGAGATGAGCTCCACCAAGTCAGAGTACCTGAATGCCCCACAGGCAGGAACGCAGGGTGGCTGGGCTTCTGCTGAGCTTTCTGCCCGCGCTAACCAATGCAAACAGCCGGAAGAGGGACCCGGGCATCCAGGAAAAAGGGGCGGGAGCCAACGTTTCCAGCCAGCCCACCAGCTGCTCAAGCCGTTCTGCCGGTAGCGCCTCGAGCCTTACCCCGGCACTCAGACCCCGTGGTTAGAGCGGTTGGCCCTAGGCCAGGAAAATCAAACCCTCTTGTGCCCCTACCCTAGAGGGACTAAGAAGACCTGTTTCCCGGTCTCCCTCAGCTGTCTCCTCTCTGTTTTGGTCCCTCCATGCAAGACAATAGGTGAAATTAGGTTTTTAAACATCATTCCTATTGATTGCAAAAAGCTTGAATGTTAAGGCTTTGAAACATAAACCTGATGAGATTTTGATTTGGGTCTTCCTAGGATTGACTTCAAGGACAAGTGCACTCTGAAATGTTATTTATAAGAAACTGCAATTGTACTTTGTTAAAATAAAGCATAAATTATACATGCCAAGTAATTTATGAGAGATGTTATTCCTGAAGAGATCAAATAGTATGTTTTGCTCCTTGCATATATTTGACATTATCTTTCAAGATTTGTGGAAAGTGTTTTTTTGTACATTGCTCTGCCTGTTTTTCCTCGTAGCACAGCACTATTTATACTATTTAATTATTTTCTTGGGTCATAGATTTATTGCCACCTGTTTCATTTGTATATTCAATTCAACCTCTGTCTAAACATAATATGTATGAAGACCCAGAGAAGAGGAACTGACCTTTTTTCAAATTTACTGAATCTTTTCTTTGCCATTTCTCATGTGGTGAGTCCATCTGATTAATGCTTTACTTTAGTTATTTTATCTTTCAACTTTACAATACCATTTTAATAGCATTTTCTGTTGAGATTTCCTATCTGATACATTCATTGATATCATATTTTCATTAATTTAAAAATGTTTTTTCTTTCTTTGAACATTTTTTCACAGTTGCTTTGAAATCTTTGCTAAATATAACATTTAGGCACACTCAGAATCAATTTCCATTAATTGCCCTTTTTCTTCCTGAGCAAAAGGTATACTTTTTGTTTCTTTGCACATCTGGTAAGGTTTAGTCAAAAACTGAGCATTATTGATAATAATGTCAGCCTTGTAAAGACACTGACTGAGTTCTCCTGTATTATTTTTAATTTTTTTAATTTATTTTTAGAGAGGGGAAGGGAAGGAGGCAGAGAAGAGAAACGTCAATATGCAGTTGCTTCTCATGTGTTCCCTACTGGGGACCTGGCCAGGCAACCCAGGCATCTGCCCTGATGGGAATCCAAATGGCAACCCTCTGGCTCACAGGCCAGCACTCAGTCCACTAAGCCACACCAGCCAGGGCTCTTGTATTATTTTAAACATTGCTATTTAATTGTTCTAGCAGGGGATTAACTTTCTTCTCTGAACTCAGAGTACAAAGTTAGAATACCCCATGATGTGCAGCATCTAATAAAAAAATACAGATAAGTTGAAAGTCAATGATAAAAAAGATATAATGTAAACAGTACCATAGAAATTTGACATGACCATATTAATATCAGACAAAGTGACTTCAGTACAAGAGTATTTTCACAGACAGACATTTCCTGATGATAAAAAGTTTTATCAGGAAGACAAATATTTTTAAATGTATATACTTAACAACAGAGCTCAAAAATACATAGAGCAAAAAAAAAATGCCTGAATTAAATGAAAGAATAGACACATCCACAATCAGAATGAGAGACTCTAACATCCCTTTCCCAATAAATGATAGAATAAATATACACAAATCAGTAAGCTTTTTGAAGATGTAAACTACCTTATCAATCATCTTGACCCAATTGACATTTACTGACAGCTGCAGAATATACATTGGAATATTTTCCACAGTGAATCATATAGCAGGTAATTTTTACGCTGTGTTTTTTTAAAAGATTTTATTTATTTATTTTTAGAGAGAGGGTAAGGGAGGAAGAAAGAGAGGGAGAGAAACATCAATGGATGATTGCCCCTCTCATGCCCCTTATTGGGCACCTGGCCCACAACTCAGACATGTGCCCTGACTGGGAATCAAACTGGTGACCCTTTGGTTCCCAGGCCAGCGTGCTCAATCCGCTGAGCCACAACAGCCAGGGCCATATAGTGGGTAATTTTAAAAAGCACAATAAATTTCAAAAATTGGAATCTTTCAGCATATTTTCTCTAATCACAATAGAAATAAACTAGAAATCAATAACAATAAAATATTTGGTAAATTACTAACCAACTGATAGTTAAGCAACACTCTACTAAATAACCCATGAATAAAGAAATCAAAAGGGAAATTAGAATATATTTTAAATTGAGTGATAATTAAAACACAACATATCAAAATTTTTTAGATGTTGGTAACTCAGTGGTTAAAGAAAAATTATAATAATAAAGACATATTAGACAGGTTTTAAAATATATAATGCTTTAAGTTACAACTTAAGAACTAAAAGAGTATATTAAAGTAAGATGAGTAAAGAAAAAAGATTAGAAAAAATCATTTAAATAGAAAATCAAAAATAAAGTGATATTGATAAAATCAAAAGTTGTTATTTTAAAGATCAGTAAAATTGATAAATTCAGAACTATAGTGACCAAGAAAAACAGAGTAAATACCAATAACCAGCATCACAAATAAAAGATGAGATATCACTAGTGATCTCACAGCAACTAAAATGACAATAATAAAATATTATAACAACATTATGCCATCAATTTTTTAAACTTAGATGAAATAAAAATTCTTCAAAAACTGCAACCTGCCTTTTTAAATACAATTATAAAATAAAAATGTTTTGTGCATTTAAATATATACAAATATACCAAACTACAGACATATCAGATTACAGCAGTTTTTATATAGACTGGTGACAGAGTAGATACAATAAGCCATAAATTATATCTGTAATATTTGGATACTGACACTGAAAATTGTCAAGTATTAAGTATAACTTGTATAATTAAATATATTAATTCTAAATAAATAATTGTTAATGTTTAAGATTATTTATTAGAATAAAAATTGGAAGCAATATAAATGACCCAAATCATATTAGTATTATAAGATTATATTAAAGATGATTAATACTTACAGATAAATATAATGAATGCATTGAAAAGATACTACTACTTATCCGTGAGTGGTGAAATTATTTGTGATCTTTATTTTATTTTTTATACTTTTTCTATATTTTCCACAATTTATACAATTGTATTTATTTTAGAATCAGAAAAAGCAGTAAATATTTTTAAATCCACTTTCCTCAGTATTTTTACAGTCATTTTTCTTTGATTGTCCTTGGGTTCTTTCTCAAGAACTTTCAACTATTTTAATAATGAAGATTAATTTTCACTTAATCTGGTTTTCCTTACTACTTTAACATGGCATTTTACTTATTTTCTGGGTAGTGCCCTTTTTTTAAGCTAATGGATATTTTTTCAGAGACATCTTTTTTTGCCATTATAATAGCCATTTTTACAAAAACATCTTAATACCACCCTCTCACCTTAGTAGATAACTCAGTGACCTTTGAAAAGTACTTTCTCCTCCCTCTTTGATCTATCTGAGCATGCATAGACTTTGGAATCTAAAAATTTAGGTTTAAACCCTGGCATTCCTTTACCCTTAGTCTAACCTAGAACAAGTTGCTATGACATTTCCAACCTTAATTTACCTATCTTCAAATGGGGATTATAGTAGCATGTTTATGAGATTAATAACATAAATAAGAGAAAGTGCCTAATTAATGTAGAGTGTGTTCCATGGTTGGCACGTTTGTTTAACTTTTCTCCCTCTGCTTCCTTTGGTTTTTTTTCCTTCCAAGACAGAACCTGATGATAGCTACAGAATTTTTAAAAAATAAGTTGTCACAAATAGTACAATAACTGAAATTGAATTTTCTAATAAGATGTCCTTGGATCCTAGTTTGAAAAGGACAAATTCCTAAATGCTAAAATTTTTAAGAGCTCTGAGAATTTTCTTTTGCTACTATTATTTAATTTCTTTAGTGAAATCTAAATCAAAACTTTCCATTTAAATATATACTGCCTGAGGCCTTTATGTGAATTGGTTTTTTGCACATATTTATAAAAACAACTCATGACATTGTTTCCTGTCAGCACTATTTGAACTTTACAAGCAATAATGTGTAAGTGCAACTTCTTAAAAAGTCCATATGGTGGCTGATTATGTTTTTGTGGTGGCAGTTGAGAAGCAGCTCAATATGAAATCAAACATCTCTGACCACATCCTGCTGCCAAGCCTCTGTAGCCCTCTTGCCCCTGCCCATTTGGTTGACTAGTACTCTCCAGAATAACTAGAGATATGTAGAGATACAAAGAGCTATAATCTCATATTCTGGGGCTCAAAATTGTCTTTTCTCTTTTCAATCATCTTCCACCACAGTTCCAAAATGACACCCCCATTTGTAAGATACATAAAGCTCTGGGACTCACAGCTTTCCAAGTGGTCCTGCAGCTCATTTGTTCCCAGCTTTAAAGAGGTCTCTGTTCAGGAGTGGAAGGGACTTCCTGGTAGCCTGACAGTATAGCCAGATAGTAGTTATAAGTCAAAGCTGATAAATGTATGTCAAATGACCTTGTAGTATACTTTGATATTAGGTATTGTGATCCCTCCAAATTTGTTCTTCTATCTCATGATTGCTGAAGCTATTCAGGGTCTTTTTGGGATCCATGTAAATTTTTGGAATTTTTGTTCCTGATCTGTGAAATAGCCATTGATATTTTAATAGGAATTATGTTGAATCTATAGATTGCTTTTGGTAGTATGGGCATTTTAATGATACTAATTCTTCTGATCCATAAACATTATATATGCTTCCATGTATTTGTTTCTTCCTCATTTTTTGTCTTTGGTATCCTGTAATTTTTTTTTTTTTTAGAAAAGGTCTTTTATCTCTTTGGTTAAATTTATTCCTAGGTACCTTATTTTCATTACTGTAATAGTAAATGGAATTTTTTTTTTTTTTTTTTAGTTTCTCTTTCTGGTAGTTCATTATTGGTGTATAAAAATGCCACCAATTTCTGAATAATTATTTTGTATCCTGCTAATTCACCAAATTCATTTATAGATCTGGTAGCATTTTGGTGGAGTCTTTAGGGTTCTATGTACCATATTATGTCATCTGTGAACAATTACAGTTTTACTTCCTCCTTTCCAATTTAAATGCCTTTTATTTCTTCTTCTGATTTTATTGCTGTAGCTAGAACTTGCAGTACTATGTTGAATAGGAGTGGTGAAAGCAGACATCCCTGTTTTGTTCCTGATTTTTACAGGAAACACTTTCAGTTTTTGCTCATTGACTGAAATTGGCCGTGGGCTTGTCACATGTAGCCCTCATTATGTTGAGATATGTTACCCCAATTTCTACTTTGGGGAGAGGTTTTTTTAACATAAATGGGTGCTGATTTTTATCAAATGCTTTTTCCGCATCTCTTCATACAATCACATAGTTTTCACTCTTCATTTTGTTATTGTGATGTATCAAGTTTATTGATTTGTGGATATTGTACAACCTTGCAACCCCATAATAAAGCCCACTCTATTGGCATGTGATCTTTTTAATATAGTGCCAGATCTGATTTGCTAATATTCTGTTGAGAATTTTAGCATCTATGTTCATCAGGGATATTGGCCTATAATTTTCCTTCTTTGCAATGTCTTTATGTGTTTTGGAATTAAGATAATGTTGGCCTTATAAAACGAGCTTGGAGGTCTTCTTCTTGAACTTTTGGAATAGTTTGAGAAGGATAGGTTTTAGTTCTTTCAATGTTTGGTAAAATTCACCTGTGAAGCAATCTATACCAGAACCATTATTTGTTGGGAGTTTTTTGTTTACTGCTTCAATTTCACTAGTTGCAATCTATCTATTCGGGTTCTCTGATTCTTCCTGATTCAGTATTGGAAGATTGTATGTTTCCAGGAATTTATCCACTTTGCCAAAATTGTCCAATTTTTGGCATGTAGTTGTTCATAGTATTTTCTTGAAATCCTTTGTGTTTCTTTGATGTCAGTTGTTACTTCTCTTTCATTTCTGATTTTATTTATTTGGGTTCTCTTTTTTTCTTGGTGAGTCTTGTTAAAGTTTTGTCAACCTTGTTTATCTTTTCAAAGAATCAGCTCTTGGTTTCATTGATCTTTTGTACTTTTTTAGACTTCATTTTGTTTAGTTCTGCTCTGATCTTTATTATTTCCTTCCTTCTACTCACTTCAGGCCCAGTTTGTTGTTGTTGTTGTTGTTGTTGTTGTTTTCTAGCTTTGTTAAAGATAGAGTTGAATGTTTGAGTTTTTTCTTGTTTTCTGTGGGAGGCATGTAATGCAATGAATTTCCCTCTTAGGGTTGCTTTCACTATGTCCCATAGATTTTGGGTTGTGTTCTCTTTTATTTTTTTCAAGAGAAATTTTTATCACTCCCTTGACCTCATTGTTAACCCATTCATTATTTAGTAGCACATTATTTAGCCTCCAGGAGTTTGTATGTTTTTCAGTGTTATCCTTGTGGTTGGTTTCTAGTTTCTTATCATTACAGTTACAGAAGATGCTTGATATGATTTCAATCTTCTTAAACTTATTGAAAGTTGTTTTGTCTCCTAACATGTGGTTGATTCTGAAAAATTTCCATGGGTGCTTGAAAAGAATGTGTATTCTGTTGCTTTGGGGTGAAATGCTCTGAAGATATCAAGTGAAGTCATCTGATTTAGTGTGTCATAATAGGCCACTGTTTTCTTGTTGATTTTATATCTGAAAGATCTATCCATCAACATCAATGATGTGTCAAAATCCCTTACTATAACTATATTATTATCAATCTCTGTTTTTTCAGCCATCAAGATTTACTTTACATATATAGGCACCCCTATGTTGGGTGCATAAATGTTCACCAGAGTTATATCCTCTTGTTACATTGCTCCTGTTATTGTTACCAAATAGCACAAGAGGGATCCTGCTGCCCACTGCTACCTTCTAGGCAAAATTCTGGAGGTAAAGGTTTGGTGATAAAGGAAAGGAGCCTTTATTCAAAAGCTACACAATTTTGGAATAACAGCTTTCCACATGCATTAGTCACTCACAGCTTTAATCACTTAAACCTATCAATTAAGGCTAAAATCTTCAACTCTTTAGTTATAGCTTTAATCATTTAAGCCTATCAATTAAGGCTAACCTCTAACTCTTTAGTTACTGCTATAATCACTAAGTGATGCAGACTCCAGCCTGTGGGGTCCATGTGTTGTGGCTGTGATGAACAAATTCACATGGACTACAGAAGTCCTGTGAAGAAAAAGGGGTAGTGTGGCCACTCTCTAAGTAAGAGAGAGGGCCCCAACCCCTAACTTGACAAGCTTTTATTGCTTTTCTGAGTACATTACATGGAGGATGGTCTTCATTTCCTATGCACAGGTTTGCTGTAGGTGATTACCTTTTACAGAGAACAAAGGAAAGAATGTTGCTAATTACTTAAAAGAGAACGATGTTGCAGGTCAAGGGGAAAACCGGTTGAACTGGTTACACTCCATACTTGGGAGGTTCAGCACAGATTTTAGGAAGTCACTTTAAAGATATGCACTTTAAACATTTGCTGCCTCAATCCAGGGTGAGGGAGTTTTAGCAAAAGTAAGCCTCATAGCAGCCTATGGACAATGCAGGCCTGATTCCCTATGGGAAAAACTATCTGTGGGCTTGTGTGCCAACTTGCTCCCCACTGGATTTTCCAAGTCAGGAGCTGGGCTACATTCCCCATGCCACTCGAAACAGTTCCCTAAAACTAAGCCTATCAATTAAGACTAAAATCTTTAACATGTGAGTTTTCCTATTATTCTGCATGTTAGTTTTTAATTATTATATTTCTATAGGATTGGTTTACAAAGTAAAACAATATAAGATACAAAAGCTACACAATTTTGGAAGAATGGCAGTCTTCTACCTTAGAGCTTGTCCCCTCTAGAACACCCAAAGAAGAATAACCCTGCCACGCTCTGCCAGGCCAGCCCAATCCCAGGCCACACCTGAAGTTTCTTCTTTTATCCAAATTACCATCCTTAGGGAAACACAGACAGCTGTGGCACAATCACCCAGGCATCCTCCAGGAAGAGAGCCTGAAATCAGTCTCTGCCCCTCTTTTATTTTAAATCTTGTGGCCCATAATCCCATGCACTCTTGGAGGCATTCAGCTTCTCAGCCAACCCTATCCTAAACTGTTTACCATTTCCTTGGGCAACCTCCTTCTATGTCCCCTTCCTATTCCTCCTCAGTGATCTGACCAGATCTCTCTGTATCACTATTGTGTATTATTCTTCTTTGATTTTACTATAGCCTTTGTTTAAAGTCTATTTTGTCAGATATAAGTACTGGCACCCTACCTTTTTTTTTATTTCCATTTGCATGAAATATTGCTTTCCATCCCTTCACTTTTAGCTTTCATGTATCTTTCATTCTGAGGTGGATCTCTTATAGATAGCATATATATAGCTCTTGCTTCCTTATCCATTCATTTAATCCATTTACATTAAAGAGATTATTGATAGGTATGTGTTTTATTTTTTTTCTCTGTTCCTCGAGGGGTTTTGTTTGGTTATTCTTATTTGTTTTTCTTCTTGTACTACTTCTTAAAGTAGGCCCTTCAACATTTCTTATAATACTGGTTTGGTGGTAACAAACTCCTTCAGCTTTTCTTGTCTATGAAGTTCTTTATTTCTCCTTCAGATTTAACTGATAGCCTTGCTAGGTTAAGTATTCTTGGTTGTAGGTCCTTTCTCTTCATCAGTTTGAATATTTCATGCCAATCTTTTGTGGCCTGAAATGAACTGCTTTTCTCTTGCTGTTTTTAAGATTCTTTCTTTGTCTTTTAAGCTTTTTCATTTTAATTACGATGAGTCTTGTTGCATGCCTCTTTGGGTTCATCTTGTTTAGGACTCTCTGTACTTCCTGAACTTGTATATCTTTTATCTTCACCAGGTTAGGACATTTTTTATTGTTATTTCTTTAAATATGTTCTCCATTCCTTGCTCTCTCTCTTCTCCTTTTTGTACCTCCTTTTTGGATGTTGTTATGCTTCATGTGTCCCAATATTCCCTTGAACTATCCTCATTCCTCATTCTTTTTAATTCTTTTTTTTTATTTTTGATGCTTTAATTGGGTGTGGGGTTTTTTCCTACCTTGTCTCCCAAATCACTGCTTAATGCTCTGCTTCATCCAACCTACTTTTTATTCCTTTCAGTGTATTCTTGATGTCAGATGTGTGGTATTCTTCATTTCTGACTGGTTCTTTTTCATACTTTCTATGGCCTTTTTCATACTATTGTAGTTCTCACTAAATTCCTTGAACACCCTTATAACCATTACTTTGAACACTATATCTGATAGATTGCTTACCTGCATTTCATTTAGCTCTTTTTTTCCCTGAATATTTCTCCTGTCATTCATTTGGGGCTTGTTTCTTGGTCTCCCTCTTTTGGATGTCTCTTCGCATTTGTTTCTATGTATTAGATAGATCTGCTATGACTACCAGTTTTCATGGGGTGGCCTCATCTAGTAGGTGTATCTTGGGACCCATTGATGCAGTCTCCTTTATCTCCTGAGGCAGGTGCTCTAAGAATGCCACTTGTGTGGGTTATGTGGGCCATCTTGTTGTAATTAAGTCTTGGTTGATGTTGGCCCATTTGTGCATGGAATTGACGTCAGGCTTGCTAACTGTGAGGCTCAAACTCAATTATGGCATGCAAGTTGTTGTACAGGTGCTGAGAAAGAAAGGAAAGAAAAGGAAAGAAGGAAAGAAAGAAAGAAAGAAAGAAAGAAAGAAAGAAAGAAAGAAAGAAAGAAAGAAAGAAAGAAGATGAAGAAAGAAAGAAGAAAGAAAGAAAGAAAGAAAGAAAGAAAGAAAGAAAGAAAGAAAGAAAGAAAGACGAATTTGGTTCAGCAGAATTTAGTGCCTACTGCAATCTCACTTTAGAAATGCTGTGTGAAGTTTCTTGGATCTTGTGCCATTGTTATTTGAAGCTGGCCACTTCTTGTGTGGGGGGTTCTGTGTCTCTTGGGAGGGACCCTGGTGCAGGCCAGTGTCAGACACTTTCTGTGCCTTGTTTTTGGCAACCTGTTTAGACCTACAAGACATCCACAGTTTATGGCTGCCTCTCCTGGGCTTGGGTACTCATGGGAAGGACCAAGGTATGAGCCAAGGCTAGCTTTTAACAACTCTTGGCCCAGATGCAGTTTGGTAAAAATCCCAGGGCACCTTGGAATCCTCTTCTGCCATCATTTGCCTGCCTGCTCTGTTAGACTGTTTCACTGGAAAAGCCTCTGGTGGGATTGGGAGGATGGGATTTGTAGATCTCCCATTAGGGGGAATTATTGTTCAGGTTTCGGGGAATCTGGTGGTGAGATTCCCTACCCTCCCAACAGTCACATGCTTGACTCTGTTCTAGACTTTTCCCTCACCTCATCAGGGTGGAGATCCTTGTAGTCAGGCTGATGGTGAATATGGAGCCCAATGATTGTGTCTGTTGGAAGCAGGGTAGTTGGTTCTGTTAGCTCTCCCATGAGAAGGAAGCACCAGTCAGGTTCACTGGAAAGTAGGGGGAATGGTTCTTCCCTAAAGCCTGTCAGTGATGAGACTGTCCAGATTTCTATACCCAGCCTATGTTGCTAACTCCTCAGCAGGGTTTAAGCTCCCCAGGGTAGATAGAGCAAGAGGGATTCCAAGGGTGGGGTAAGTGCTTTCCCTCAGCCTAATGCCACTAGGAGGTGGGTGCTCTGTCCAAGAGGATTGGTGACTACAGTTTTTGGAGAATGACTCAGTACAGGGGTTCTAACTGCTGTCCCCACCCCCAGCCTCCTTCCCAAAGCCTCAAGCCCAGGACTCTCCTCAGGCAACTATAGTTCATACTACCATCCTTCTGCCAGAGCCCAAGATGAGTAGCCATGAACAAAATGTTGTGTATTGGCCCTGTAAGAGGGTGCTTGTGTCTCTAGCACATTTCATCATTCCTAGGTGAACAAAAACTCCCTTACTTTTCACATCTGGATGTTATGTGGGTGCCTCTTCCTGGTTCTGGTGCTCTGGGCTGGGGAACCAGGTTTGAGGTTTAGGCCCCATGCTTCTCAGGGGGACCCTACCAACCACTGAGATATCTCTCTGGAACCTCAACCACCACCCATGGGAGCAAGGGCAGCCCTTTTTGCATCTCTACCCTTCCTATCAGTCTTGCCATGGCTTCCTCTGTAAATCCTTGGTTATAAGAATCCTCTTAAGCTAATCAGTTATTCATGATGACTGTTCTTATTTTTCTATTTCTTTTTTAAATGAAACATTATTGTATGTTTTTGCATTATGTTTTAGTCCCCTTACATCCTCTCCCCCCAGCAATCACAACACTGTTGTCCTTATACATGAGTTATTTTTCTTTTTTGCTTGGTCTGAAGGAACCCAAAACCCTAATTTGAAAGAACATAAGCACCTCCCTGTTCATTGCAGCATTATTTAATCACCAAGATATGGAAGCAGCCCAAGTGCCCATCAGTAGGAGAGTAAATAAAACAACTACAGGACATTTACACAACAGAATTCTACATGGCCATAAAAAGCATGACCATTGTTCTTTAATTTAGTCATATGGGAGAATTCTGGTCAACATGGTAGTGTAAAGAGACATGGCTCACCTCTTCACACAACCACATCATAATTACAACTAAAATATGGAACAACCATCACATACAACCATTAGAAATCAAGTCAAAAAGAAGTCTAACAACTACAGAATTAAAGAACCAACCAACAGCCATCTGGTCCAGTGGGAGGGGCGCAAATGTGAACAGGCTGGTCCTTCACCTATGTGTGGTGGATTTAAAATTCAGAAGAGATATCTCAGGAGTGAGGAGTCTCAGACCCACAGAAAGCCCCCCAGCCCAGGATTCCAGTGCCAAGAAGATAAGCTCCCACAACTTCTGGCTGCAAAAACCAGCATGGATTGCGTTGGAGGAAGAAATTGCTTGACCCCTAGTGATTCCTCTTAAAGAACCCACACATCAACTCACCTACTCAGACTCACTCCCTCTGAGCTACAGCACTGAGGTAGCAGCTTGCAAGGCACCCATGGCATGAAGGGAGGAATTGAAATGTCTGGCATCCACGTGAGCAAAGGTCATTGTCCTTTTCCAAACCCTCCCCTCACAGAACCAGCAAACTGGTGCCATATCTGAGATTCCATTAACCTAGCTAACACTGTTTTACTTGCTTTGGAGATCCCCAGAGACTCTGCCTGACCCAAATTACAGGCCCACCTAAGCTGTTTTTCCATGTGAATGGCTGGTCTTGGTTCATGCATCACAACTTCCTAAATCCTCTCAAATAAGCAACAACTGGCCTCAATGACCCCATGCCCAGCACTAGCAACAGCTAGCTTAGATTCACAGTTTGGCTTCACCTGGCAATCTAAAAGCCCAGTACAAGCAGCAGTCATGTCAGATTGCTTTACAACTCAGGCAGGGTGGCCCTGGACAAAACACAGGTGGGGGCTGACCTTGGCACCCAGTGGACAGACACAGACCATGTCCAAATACCACCACCTTGCCTCTGCACATCTGATCTTCCATGGAGGGCAGAAGTTATTGGTCAGAGGTTACAGCCAGTCCTTATAGCTGACTGGTCTGGGTAAATATGTCCCATTGATCTGCCAACAGCAATCAAGTCTCCACTACAAGAGAGGGGTGTGCTCAGACCACATGGATGGTACACCTTGAGTACCCAGCTTGGGTGATGGGGAGGCTGTGCCACTGGACACTATAGGATGCCTCCTACATCAGGCAACACTACTAAAACATGCAATTGAAGGAGCTATACCTAATACATAGAAACATACACAGGGAGGCTGCCAAAATGAGGAAACAAAGAAACATGGCCCAAATGAAAGAACAGATGAAAACTCCAGAAAAAGAGTGAAACAAAATGGAGATAAGCAATCTATCAGATGCAGAGTTCAAAACACTGGTTATAAGGATGCACAAGGAACTTAATGAGTACCTCAATAGCATAAAAAAGATCTAGTCAGAAGCGAAGGATACATTAATTGAAATAAAGAACTATTTTCAGAGAAACAACAGTAGAATGGATGAGACCAAGAATCAAATCAATGACTTGGAACATAAGGAAGAAAAAACAACCAACCAGAACAACAAGAAGAAAAAAGAATCCAAAAAATGAGGATAGTATAAGCTGCCTCTGGGACAACTTCAAGAGATCCAATATTCACAGCATAAGGGTGCCAGAAGGAGAAGAGAAAGCAAGACATTGGAAATCCACTTGAAAAAAATAATGAAAGAAAACTTCCCTAATTTGGTGAAGGAAATAGACATGAAAGTCCAGGAAGCACAGAGAGACCGAAACATAATGGACCCAAACAAGACTATGCCAAGACACATCATACTTAAAATCCCAAAGATTAAAGATAAGGAGAGGATCTTAAAAGCAGCAAGAAAAAAAGCAGTTAGAGACCTCCAGAGGAGTTCCCATGACGGTCATCTGATTTCTCAAAAGAAACTTTGCAGGCTAGAAAGGATTGGCAAGAAATATTCAAAATCATGAAAAGCAAGTACCTATAGCCAAGATTGCTCTACCCAGCAAAGCTATCATTTAAAATTGATGGGCCTCCCTAGAGCAATGGACATAAAGGAAAGAATAAATAAATGGGATCTCATCAAAATAAAAAGCTTCTGCACAGCTAAAGAAAACAGTATTAAAATAAATAAAAAAAAGAACTGACCATATGGGAAAACATATTTGCCAGTGAAACCTCAGACAAGGGTTTAATCTCCAAAATATATAAAGAACTCACATGACTCCACTCTAAGAAGACAAGCAACCCAATTAAAAAATGGACAAAGGATTTGAACAGACAATTCTTCAAGGAGGACATACAGAGGATCCAGAGACACATGAAAAGATGTTCAGTATCGCTAGCTATCAGAGAGATATAAAATAAGAGCTCAATGAGATACCACTTCTCACAGGTCAGAATGGCCATCATAAACAAAGCAACAAACAACAAGTGTTGGAGGGGATATGGAGAAAAGGGGATCCTACTGCACTGTTGGTGGGATTACAGACTGATACAACCACTATGGAAAATAGTATGGACTTTTCTCAGAAAACTAAAAATGGATCTGCCTTTTGACCCAGCAATTTCACTGCTTGGATTATATCCTAAGAACCCTGAAGCACCAATCCAAAAGAACCTATGCACCCCAATGTTCATAGCAGCACAATTTACAATAGCCAAGTATTGGAAGCAACCTAGGTGTCCATCAGTAAATGAATGGATCAAAAAACTATGGTACATTTACACAATGGAATTCTATGCAGCAGAAAGAAAGAAGGAGCTCCTATCCTTTGCAACAGCATGGATGGAACTGGAAAGCATTATACTAAGCAAAATAAGCCAGGTGGTGAAAGACAAATACCATATGATCTCACCTTTAATAGGAACCTAATCAACAAAACAAACAAACAGGCAAAATATAACCAAAGACACTGAAATAGAGAACAGGCTGACAGTGACCAGAGGGGAGAGGGGAGGGAAGTTCAGGGGAAAAAGAGAAGGGTTTGCAGGAACAAGTATAAAGGACACATGAACAAAAACAAGGTAGGGGTGGAAATGGGAGGGAGGTGGAGAGGGCTGGGGGGTGGGCTGGGATGGGAGTAAAAGGCAGACAACTGTACGAGAACAACAATTAAAATAATAAAATAAAATAAAATTGATGGGCCAATAAAGAGCTTCCCAAACTTGAAAACTAAAGGAGTTTTTGATCACCAAACCATTGTTACATGAAATATTTAAAGGACTTATTTAAGAAAAAGATCAAAACTATGAATAATAAAATGGCAAAATATACATATCTATCAACAACTGAATCTAAAAAACAAACTAAGCAAACAAGAAGAACAGAGCCTCATGGATACAGAGAGTGTTTTGATGGTTCCCTGATGGGAAAGTTTTGTGAGGCAATGGGTGAAAAGGTGAGGGGATTAAGAAGTACAAATAGGCAGTTACAGAGTAGCCATGGGGATGTAAAGTACAGTATAGGAAATGGAGTAGTCAAAGAACTTGTACGCATGACCCATGGACATGAACAATAATGGGGGCATTGCCTGAGGGAGTGGAGGGGTGTGCTGGGTGGAGGCAGGAAAAGGGGGAAAATCAGGATACTTGTAATAGCATAATCCATAACATAATTTAGAATATTTTTTATTTAGCTGTATTTCCAGTTTTGTTCTGGCAGAAAGTGAGTGTAACATCCACCTGTTCTGCTACTAGCTTAAAGTCAAAATTATAACATTATTCATAATGATGAATTGATTGAATATGTTTTGGATATTTTTGTAAGCTTGGTTTAATATTGTATGATAGAGTAATTCAAATGTCTGCTTCTAAGTTTTAAATGGTATTTAAATTTTGGAAATACTTTCTCACAGGAAAATATTATTTAAAATGAATATGATTTCTTCTTCATTGGATGCATTTATTCTATCATGATACTCATCTTTCAATATCATCTAGAAATTATGCACTTTTATTACAATTACTCTAATATTTTATCATTCTATATTCTTATTTTTATGAAGCAGTTTAATAATATTCTTATCCAAATGTAAGAATTTGACCCAATTCTCCTTGTCCTGTTGAAGTATTCTCCTGCTGAAGGATTTGTTGAGGATTTTAAGGTCACATAGGAAAAAGAATATGTGGAAACTGAGGATGTAAGTGAACCTATAAGAGAGGTCTATAAAGTCATTTTTCATATGAAAATTAAAACAGTACATAATAAATAATAGATCATAGAGATTTGCTAGTGTTAAGTTTCTTAAGGGGCAATGACCACAACTGTTTTTTTCTTAATTAAGTCATTTTAATTGTTATTCTATTACAATTGCCTGAATTTTTCCCCCTTTGCCCTCCTATGCCCATTCCACACCTCATTCACACAATTAATTCCCACACTGTTGTCCATGTCCATGGGTCATTCATACATCATCCTATGTTGTTTCAATTACTTTCCTAGAAAACTAACAAAAGTGTTTAATTTTCCAAGTGACCTAAAAGTTTTTTACTTTTTAAAAAATTTTAAAATAGAAAATTTGCAATTTAAACAAAGTAGAAAATTTGCAATTCTAAGATTTTTAAAGAAAATCTTAGACTTTACAAAATTCTAAGACTTATAAACAAAATAGAAAATTTGCAATTCTAAGATTTTTTAATGTGTAATTTTCAAGGTATTTATGCATTTTCATGATTAAAATCATGTTAGTTATAGGGATATTTCTAAGTACCAATTTTCATATAGTTCTATTTTCTTACCATGAATTTTTTCAAAGGTAGTAATTATTTTGCTATTTATAATATCACTCTAATCTTGGAGAGACAGATAATGATGATTTTTTCCAAATATATCTGTTAGATAGCAAAATGCTGGTAAGCATGTCCTCAAATTTAAAACACTTTTTTTTCCACTTCCAGCCAAGATGGAGGCATAGGTAGATATACTTTGCCTCCTCACACAACCAGAAGAAGGACAACAATAAATTTAAAAACAAAAAATAACCACAACTGCCAGAAAATCAAACTGTATGGAAGCCTGACAACCAAGGAGTTAAAGAAAAAAAAAACATTCATTCAGACTGGTAGGAGGGGCAGAGATGGAGAGGGGTGGGATGCAGAGGGGCGGGATGGAGAGGACACATGGCAAGGCAAGGTTAGAGGACTGCATGGGTGAGGCGGAAGCTGCAGACCTGGTGGTCCCACATTTGTGTTCAGATAAACCAGGAGGAACAACTGGGGAGCAAGATAGACAGTGCAAACCAGGGTTCCAGAGTAGGGAAATAAAGCCTCAAAACATCTGGCTACAAAAACCTGTGGGAATTGTGGTAATGGGAGGAACTCAGCTTCACAGGAGAGTTCTCTAGAGACACTAGAGACACCCACGAGGTCCTAGAACATACACAAAACCACCCACCCAGGAATGGGCACCAGAGGGGCCAAATTTGCTTGTGGGTAGTGGAGGAAGTGATTGAAAGCCAGCAGAAAGTTGAGCAAATGGCAATGATCCTGCTCAGACCCTTCCCCCACATGCAGCATTACAACACAGCAACGTGGGTTGCCCACCATGGCAAATACCTAAGGCTCCATCCCTTACTATGTAACAGGTGCACTGAGACAAAAAAAAAAATCACCCAAATGAAAGAATAGATCAAAGCTCCAAAAATAGAATGAAGTGATGAAGAGATAGCCAACCTATCAGATGCACAGTTCAAAACACTGGTAATCAGGAGTGCACAGAAATGGTTGAATATGGTCACAAAATGGAGGAAAAAGTGAAGGCTATGCAAAGTGAAATAAAGAAAAATTTACAGGGAACCAACAGTGAAGGGAAGGAACCCAGGACTCAAATCAATGATTTGGAGCAGAAGGAAGAAATAACCATTCAACCAGAACAGAATGAAGAAACAGGATTCTAGGAACTGAGACATTTAATATTTCTTAGAGTGCTGTTAAGAAGAGAAATCAGACAGCTATATCTAAATAGTTAATATAAATGAGTAAATTCAGAAAGCTGGCCCTGTAAGGAATTGATTAAAATAAGAGTCTTTTGCTGAATTACCTTTTGGCCACTGACCTACTGCTAATGACTGCACAATGTTGAATGATCAGCATGTCAGCAGCACCAACCATCAGTGGCCTTTCCATCTTTCTGCATTATCCTGCCTGCCAGTTTAGCCCCAGGCCTTTGGCATGGTGGCTGCCAGAGTGCAGACATCACCTGCAGACTTAACAATGTTTAACAGAAGCAGGACCTTGCTTTCCTGTGTCTTCTTTCAAGATGGAGAAAAAAATTTCCAGACGCCTTCCTATCCCAAACCATCTCACTGGCCTGAAATAAACTGCATGCATACCCATGCCTCAACCTAACATTGGCAAGGTAAACTCATGATGACCATGGATTCCTTTTTTCAGCTCAGTCCTGGCCCCTGCCTCCCCTGAAGCACAGGGCTATGAAGAAAAAGATAGAAACCTAAAAAAAATTGTGTTGTTAGTAAGAAGAAAAGATATGAGATGGGTAGGAAGACTAGGAAGTAGGTATGGGTATTTTGTACCCATATGAAAGCACATCTTTTTGATTTAACATACATAAATTTCTCCATGGCAATAAATATTTTTTAAAAACATGATTTTAACTGAGAACATAATTGCATGACTGCATCATAGTTTATTTAACAAGTTCCTTATTATTAGACATTTAGGGCAGTTCATTTTTTTGCTATTATGAGACACTCATTGTTTTGCCCTAAAACTGTCAAATTAATGTCCATAAACCCATTGCTTTGCATAATGCTGTTTCACTAAAATAAGTATTATCATTACCAGTTAAATATGTTGTTATGTTTGTTCACATGTCATCAATAAATCAGTCAATGATTGTTCAAGAAATACTGATTTGTGATATGTACATAGACTCTTTTAACCTTTATAACCAGCCCCTGAATTGATTGCCTCACTTTATTCCCCAGCTAGAAGAGCTCTGGACCAACTCATTTCATCAAATACTATTTACTGATAATTTTATCAAGTGCCATAAGGTGAGTAAGACCCACTTCTCTGTCTTTTTGAACTTATAATTTGATTTTTCCTGAGGTAACTCTCAGCAGAAAGAGATCTTTAGATTTTCATAACTGTCTGATTCATATGTTTGTTTAATACACACTGAGCATCTGCTTTGTGCCATGGTCCATACTAGAATCTAGGGTGTGATGCCCTCATTGAACTTCATAATCCTCTCAGGCACTAAGAAAGCAGTCCAAGTGGAGATTCCAAATTGTTCCTCCTACCTGTTGTTCCCAGGCAACCCTTTGTCACTTAAAAAGGAAACATCTGAGGAAATTCCATGCTGTTTTCCACAGTGGCTGCACCAGTCTGCATTCCCACCAACAGTGTGCTAAGGTTCCCTTTTCTCCACATCCTCTCCAACACTTGTTTGTTGATTTGTTTATGATGGCCATTTTCACTGGGGTGAAGTGGTAACTCATTGTGGTTTTAATTTGCATCTCTCTGATGGCTAGTGATGCTGAGCATCTTTTCATATGCCTCCGGGCCCTCTGTATGTCCTCCTTGGAGAATTGTCTGTTCAAGTCTTTTGCCCATTTTTCAATTTTTTTTTTTTTTGGTCTTCTTGGAGTGGAGTTGTGTGAGTTCTTTATATATTTTGGAGATCAAACCTTGTCTTAGGTGTCATTGACAAATATGTTTCCCCATACAGTTGGTTCTCCTTTCATTTTAATGCTGTTTTCCAATGGAATACTATGCAGCAGAGAGAAAGAAGGAGCCCTTATCCTTTGTGACAGCATGGATGGAACTGGAGAGCATTATGCTAAGTGATATAAGCCAGGTGGTGAAAGACAAATACCACATGATCTCACCTTTAACAGGATCCTAATCAACAAAAGAAAAAAGCAAGCAAAATATAACCAGAGACATTGAAATTAAGAGCAATCTGACAGTTACCAGGGGGGAGGTGAGAGGGGATAATGGGGGAAAGAGTTTTCAGGAACAACTATGAAGGACATATGGACAAAACCAAGTGGGGGGGTGGAAACAAGAGAAGTAAGGAAGGAGGTTTGGCTGGAGTGGTGGAGGGTAAATGCAGACAACTATAATTGAACAACAATAGAATAATTTTAAAAATAAAATCTATTAAAAGAAGGGGAAACATCTGGCCTCCTACCTTTTTCCAAATACTTCTGAGAAATAAATTCATGTGTATGTTCTAACCTTTGGCCTTATCACTGATGTCATAGATAATGTGGCTATTTCAACAGAGGACTCAGTCAGAAAATAAAATTTGACAAACTTTATTTCCTGATGCAGTTTGTGGCTTAGAACAAGGCAAGAAGTGCTGATCACAGTGAACTTTGTTGTCTGTAGCTATGAATGAAATGGCTGCACTGAAATACTGCTGACCCAGCTGGCCTATTCTCTCCAGGGACCCCAGACCTGCCCAGTGGTGAAAGGCCACAAAGCAGTGGGCTCAAACATGGGGTTTCTACTCAGAATGAAATTTTTAAAGATAGAATTTCATCTTTACAAATGGAATGTAAATGTAAATAGTTTTGCAGTTGCCCAGGTAAAATTGATTTTTTTAAAAAACAATATAAACATTTCATTTTTACTAAAACTAAATAAGAATCTCTCTCCCTTTTTGTAGTTCATCTAATTCTAGACAACTAATACATTTTTGGTTTTGGCTCAAAGGAAAAACAAGGAAACAAGAATTCAAAAAAATGAGGGACCTCTGGGACAACTTTAAATGTTCCAACACCCAAATAATAGGGAGTACCAGAAGGAGAAGAGGGAGAGCAAGAAATTGAAAACTTATTTGAAAAAATAATAGAGAACTTCCTCAACCTGGCAAATGAAATAGACTTCCAGGAAGTCCAGGAAACTCAGAGAGTCTCAAAGAAGTTGGACCCAAGGTAGCACCTGCCAAGGCACATCATAATTACATTACGCAAGATGAAAGAGAAGGAGAGAATCTTAAAAGCAGCAAGAGAAAAGGAGACAGTTACCTACAAAGGAGTTCCCCAAAGACCATCAACTGATTTCTCAAAAGAAATCTTGCCGGCAAAAGGGACTGGTAAGAAGTATTCAAAGTCATGAAAGGCAAGAACCTACCTACATCTAAGATTATTCTATCCAGCAAAGCTATCATTTAGAATGGAAGGGCAGATAAAGTGTTTCCCAGATAAGGTCAGGTTGAAGGAGTCCACCATCACCAAGCCCTTATTATATGAAATGTTAAAGGGGCTAATCTAAGAAAAAGAAGATGATCAAATATATGACGGTAAAATAACAACAAACTCGCATCTATCAACAACTGAACCTAAAAAAAAACAACACCAAAACCAAAATCAAATTAAGTAAACAACTAGAACAGGAACAGAATCACATAAATGGAGATCATATGGAAGGTTATCAGTGAGGAGGGAGAGCAGGGAGAATGGGGGAAAAGGTAGAGGGAATAAGAAGCATAAATGGTAGGTACAAAATAGAACAGGGGGGTGTTAAGCATAGTGTAGAAAATGGAGAAGCCAAAGAATTTATATGTATGACACATGAACATGAACTAAGTGGCAGAGAATACCCCACTGGTGGGAGGTGGGGTGCAGGGTGGAGGGGGAAAAAGGGAAGAAAAGAAATGGGACAACTGTAATAGCAGAATCAATAAAATACATTTAAAAAATAAAAAAAAACACTTTTTTCAAAATGAAAATGAACTTTCCAATAAAATAACCAGTAAAAGTCTGTGTAAAACAAAGTGTTCTCATAGTTACTCTCCTTCCTACAAAAAGCAGTGCAAAGATTTCTCTGTTAAGATCATGGGTGTGTTTTTAATGAAATTAACAACTTGGATGTAATATAACATGTATAGAATGGGTTAATTCTATATGAAATTAATGAAACTAACAGCTTGGATGCAATATATGTATAGAATGGATTACTCTCAGCTGATCTGGATTGATGACATGCTTATTTCTCAAGCTACTTGGAGCACCATAGTGACTCTTGTCTGATGCTATGGATTATATTATGTAGTATACATGATATCCTGTAACCATAGATATATGAGTAGTTTTAGAATAGATATATGAGCCTGTCAGCATTGTTTAGGAATAATAATTAGATTTATAATTTGTACCACCTGATTTTGCTGGAGCTTGGGTGTGAAGAGTAAAGGGTAAGAGAGAGATCAATGGCCACACATAGCTTGGATGTGCCTAGGTGTGACCCGCTTTATATAAGAAGCAACCAACAGCCCTTGAGCTTCCTGGTACCTGTGGTGGTTGGAGAGCTAGAGGTAAAGCATGCCTTTGGTGACCCAAAAATGAGAGAACAAAGAATTAATTGAAGACACTGCTGCTGATAAATATATAAGCATTAACAAAGCATAATATGTTTCTCATTTTTCAGGTAAGAAACAATATTAGAATATCCAACTTTTTTCTTCTGTAACCTCACAGATTATTTTTCACACCTCAGGAAAGATGTGCATAACACATGGAAGACAACTGGATATAAACTGGAGGTGTCCAGAAAATACCTGGGTAGGAAATAGAAATTTGCATATACTTGGCATATTAAGGACATAACAATAAAGGGGATAGCCAAAGAAAGTGTGTCATTTGAGAAAGCAAACACCCAAGAGGGTGTGGTGGGAGCATCAACATTTTGTAACAGATGAAAAGAAGTTCATAAAGAAAGGAGAAGAGAAACCAAAAGAGGGTGACATCATAGAAATCAAAGGAGCCAACTAGGTAGGAGAAGATCAAAGAGAGGGTGATATCATAGAAATCAAAGGAGCAATAGTCAATATTGCCAAGTGAAATAAAGTAGTCAAATAAAGAAGGAATGGTCAAATAAATGTGGACTGAACAACAAAGAACTCAGTGGTGACATCATGAGGGTTTTTAGTGGAGTGGTATGGAGAAAGTCATTAAAGTAGAGAATACAAGTCAAGAAGTGAAGGCAAAGAGAATCTTTTGAAACTTAAGGGTGAAGGAATGTAGAGAGAGGAGGTACAGTGGCAAGGGAAAGTGGGTAGTGAAGTGCTGGTCTTACTCTCTTTTTTCAATAAAGTGGAAGAGGTTTGACCATAAAAATGCAGATTTTTACAAGAAGTCAGAGGTTGATGAAATAGTAGCCCTTGATGAGATGGGAGGGCACAGGTGAAAGGAACAGCCTTGGATGAGAGGAAGGGCACCTTCCAGCATCACCAAAAAAAAATATTACAATGTTTTTCTCCATCCCCTTTTCCTTTATTTTATTTATTTAAATATATTATGCTTTCAGTGACTCTTCTAGCAACTTTATGCAAATTATTTCTGTTACAAGTATCTTGGAGGTCCATTATGGTCCAAAAATGTTACCATTTAAAGATCTACTTCCATAAACTATGTTTTAATCCATAGTCAATCAATAATCACAACTATTTAAAAATTTGCATAAAATGCAAGAAAAAGGAAAAAAGATTAAAGCATCCAGTTTATACTCATACAAATGGTCTCAGATAAAAGTAACACATCTTATTTACGATTATATTGTTTGGGCAAAATCATTTCAGATGTCAACAGAAAGAAATCTACACATCTGTCCTACTTAGTACTTTGCCCTCTCAAGCTCCTGTCTTTTTCACTCTATGGTATTATACATAGTTTGTAACATATATATCAGTTAATCAGAAATGCCTTCACTAAACTTTCATTTTATATTTGTGCTGTTCAATGGAAACACAAATGTTACTAACAGAAAATGGTGAGCTAGATTTGGTTCAGGTAGGAATTCAGATTTCTGCCTCTTTTATCTGAAAGAGAAAATGTTAAGATATTTGTCAACTTATTTTCCACTTATTTATTCATTGGCAAATATATATTGAACAGCAAGGTGTTGTTCTAGAACCTGAAGTCACAGAAAGAAATATCACTTAATTTCTTCCATGATCTCACTTCCTGATGCTATGTCTTAGTATGCCAAAAGAAAGGTACTATGATAGTTATATGTAGGATAACAGGGAAGTTGGTTAAAGGGGAGGTTTATAACCTAGTCTGGAGGTAGGGAGAGGTATCATGAAATTCTGACAGATGAGCCTTTCTAAAGGACAAATAGCAGTAATTACTCTTTCTACTCTCCATAAAGGAAGGATCAGAGGCAAGTGCAGAAGGTAAGGTAGAGCTGAGCATGGAGCATAAAGAAAGGCAGTTGGGGATACAGGGGACACAAGGGAGAAAGGCAACTCCAAGGTGGAAAAAACAGTCATAGAGAGATGAGAGAGCCTAACATATAGAGTGAACTAAGAATGTGATGCTGTCCTGAAATGAAAGATCTGTGTGGGATCATGATGCATTTGGCAACGGCAGCTGGGCCTGGAGCACAGAAGTTCCCATAAGTATGACAATAGATTGAGCTTTATATGACAACAGTGTAAAGCATCTCAAAGTTCAAAGTGGAAAGATTTACAACAGATGGATGGCATAAAAAATTTTCAGTTTTAGAAAAACAACTGTGACATTGATGTGACAATTGGAGAAAATGTGGCTGGGGATGTGAAACAGGAGATAATGAGACAGTTAGAGGCCTGCTGCAGCAATCCTGGAGAGCTGGGCTTAGGGCCTACATGAAGGCAAAGACCATAGGTAAAGAGCAAAGGAGACAACTTTTGAGAAATTTGGATTGTTATCAACAAGACTTGAGGAGTGACTCTGTAAGCACAAGTAAGGAGAAACCAAAGAAAACTCCTAAGTTGCAGGTGTGGGTGACTGAATAATGCCTTTCATACAAATGGGGGGTGTAAATGGAGGACCAGACCTGTAGGAAAGGTCATGGTTCAAGTTGGTAGGATAATAAGGTGGCAGGAGGAAACTCATTACCACTATTGACAATTAAATCAGGATTATTATGATCACAGTATTAATGAATCCCAAGGGAAAAATTAGTAGGGAAAAAGCCCTTCTGCACCATAGCATTAGGCTTGAGTAATAGCCTGTTCAAGATCAACCTTGCTCTGTGTGATCAGTAATTTGTGAATAAATAAAGTGGATTACATATATTACAGCTTTTTAAAAAATCTTCTCTGTAGGATATCTTTTATTGATTTTACAGAGGAAGGAAGAGAGAGAGAAAAATTGATATGGGAGAGAAATATCCATCAGTTGCCTCCTGTATGTGCTGAGATTGAACCCACAACCTAGGTATGTGCTTTGACCAAGAATTGAACTCACAACCTTTTGATGTGTGGAGTGCCACTCCAATCAACTGAGCCGCCTGGCCAAGGCAAGGCCCTTTTTAGCTAATATGCCCCCTGCTCCAACATACTTACACATTTTCAGTGAAATCCCTGTGAGACAATATTTTGTAATGGTGCTCTTTGTGACCTTGGGCAAGTTATTTAACCCCTCTGCACTCCAATGTCTTTACTGGAAATAATAATGGAACCTATTAAGCTGTTCTGTGAGAATTCAATGATATATTCATTTTTAAAATATTTTATTTTAAATAAATATTTTATTTATTTTTAGAGAGAGGGGAAGGGAGGGAGAAAGAGAGGGAGAGAAACATCAATGTGTGGTTGCCTCTTGCATGGCCCACGCTGGGGATGTGGCCTACAACCCAGGCATGTGCCCTGACTGGGAACTGAACTGGCAACCCTTTGGTTTACAGGCCCATGCTCAATCTGCTGAACTACACCATCCAGGGCTCAATGATTTAAAATATATAAAAGGCTTAAAATAGTCTTCAGCTTATGGTTAGCAATCAATAATTGTTATCTAACTCTATAGAAATGCAGAAATATAACTCTAAAATATTTTTATTAGTAATCCTATACAAAATTCCAGTTTATCTAAAACTTGCAAAACTATCTTTTCACAAAAATTCCTATCACTTTTAAGTAAGAATTAAATGAAGATGGTAGAGAAAGAATGTTAGGGAGACTAGCATGGACATGAGGAAGGGAGAAGAATTACATGACTAAAATGTTTTCAGATGATGGATACTGATATCATTTTACACTGATAATTCAGTGGTTAATTACTAAATGAGAACAAAAATTTTATTATAGTGTCTGTATGTAGGTTATCTTAGCATTATTATAACATCTGAGACAAATTGCACAGAAAAGAAGGTCATGATCATAAACATCTATGACATGTTCTTATATTTTGTTACACATTTTATTTCTGTGGTTCCACCAAGATAGAGTAACAGGGACCAGATTCAACCTACTTCCCGAAACAATTAAAAAAAACTGACAAAATATGCATAATGATGGTTTTAAAGACATTGAATGGACATCAGGCAAAGAAGGACGGCTATCAATGAAAGGTGAGAAACAAATGAGATAATTACCCCATTTTACTGCCTCCTAAAAATTTTCAGTTTGTAACATCATAAAAAGGAATCCAGGCAGAACCAGCAGAATTCCTGTGTTGAAGAGTCTGAACTGATAATCCAGGCAGTTAAAATTTGCAGAGCATGGTAACAGAAAGTAAATGGCAAAACAGAGAGAGAATTCCAGGCATTTATAGAGTACCACCCCACCCTTTTCTGTCTAACAAAGGATACTTATAAGATTAGTGGAAATTGTACTCAGTGCTCACACAGGATTGGGAATAGTGCCTGTTCCCACCAGACAGATTGAAGAACATAATAATAATTTCAAGACTCTAGTTACATATTACTCAAGATCTTGACTGAATAATAGGGAAAAAAATAGCTCTAGATTGAACACTGCTCTGGATCTGCCCAACAAATCTTAAAAACAACACCTCTGAGGATCAAAATGCATCCCAGAAGATAGCTCAACAATATTTATAAAAATACAAAAACATCCAACATCTAACCAGGTAAAACTTACAATGAATTGTATCCAATTAAAAATTGTCAGACACGAAAACCAAGAAAATATAACCCATAATGAGGGGGAAAATAATCCAAATTGATCCAGAACTGATACAGATACTAAAATGAGCAAAGAACATTAAAATAGCAACCATAATTTTGTTCCATATATCACCACCAAGGAAAGAGGAATAAAAGATATAAAAAGGACCCAAATCAAATTTCTAGAGATGAACAAATACCGTTTAGTGAAAAGTACACTAAATGGGATTAATGGCAAGTTAGATATTACAGAAATAAAGACTAGTGAACTTTAAGACAAAACAAATGAAACTATCCAAATAAAACACAGAGAGAAAAAATAACTTCAAAAAAGAAGAAAAGCCCATCAATGCAGTGAAGGAAATTTATAGCTGTAAACACAGTTAAAAAGAAGAAAATGTCAAAAATCAACAACCTAATTTTACACCTTGATGAACTAGGAAAAAAGCAAATTAAATTTAATGCTAGCAAAGGGAAGGAAATAATAAAATTCAAACTAGACATAAATAAAATAGAAACTAGAAAAAAACAATAGAGAGAATAGACAAAACCAAAAGGTGATTCTTAGAAAATTTAAAACTTAAACCATTAGGTAGATTGACAAAGAAAACAAGAAAGATGACAAAATCAGAAATCAAAGAGGGGAACTGACTACCCACCTTACAGAAATAAAATGGATTTTTAAGTGAATACTATGAACAATTGTTTGCTAACAAATAGGATAACCTAGATAAAATGCACAAATTCCTACCAAAAGTTATGTGAAATGACTTAAGATGAGAAAAATCTCAACAGACCTATAACAAGTAAAGAAATGGACTTAGTAATAAAAGCCCTGCGCCAAAAAAAGCCCAGGACCAGATGACTTTAGAAGTGAATTCTAACAAACATTTAATGACTTAATATGAAGCCTTCTCAAATGCTTCCAGAAAGTAGAAGAGGAACACTTTTAAACCTACTCTGTTGGGCTAGAATTACCCTGTAATCAAAGCTCTAAATGAGAAGATAGTGGGAAAAAAAGAATTGTCAACCTAGAATTCTGTACTAAAAAAAAAAGAAAAAAACATGAAATAACGTCTTAGAGGATAACACTGTGTATGTTAGATCTCTTCTCTCTGTTGCATAACTATCATTTTCTTGCTAATTCTTCTTAAGTTTTTAAAAAGCCTTGTATAATTATGTTTGCTTTTATCAATCTTTATTTCCTGTTTCTGCCATGTTTTAAGCAATTCCAATAGTCTTTTATGAGGTTTTCAATATGGTCTTCATTTCTGAAATTTTTTGGTTGCTTATTATTTGAAATGTACAAGCTTATATTTTATCACTTTCTATCTTCTTATCATATTTAATTGATAAATTTTATCTCTTTTTGCTTTCATTTTAGAAGGAATAACTTCAATAAGACACTTGTCAACATTTTTCTCCATATTTCTCTACCATGCTCTCTTCCCAGAGAAGCTGCCATCTATGAACTACCTCAGCAGATACCTTGTCTCTAGCTTCTGGTGAATTCAGCCAATGGAGAATATCACCAAAAGATTGGACAGGTGGAGAAGAATGAGGCTGTGGATTTATCTCCTGGCTTATTTTCTGTGGTGTTGCCTTAGGATGATTGAATTCTCCAACCAAACGTGATAGTTTCTTCCAACACAGCTCATTCCACATTATTCCTCTCTTCAGCTTTTGGTAACCACTCCCCTCTCTTTGTCATTTTAGGCCTAGAGATAGTGACAATGATGGTGTTACTAGCTCTGCAATCCTATCATTTTTGGTTTCCCTACATTAGTCTCTCATCATTGAATTTTCCTTGAATTATCTTGGTTTACGTGACATATCCATGTCCTTATGGTACCTTGACTGGGTATAAGCTGAAACTACTTAATCCAGATGACTATGACTATGCCTGAAGCATTAACAATTCTGGGTTTAGTATCAGTAGGTAGTTTATTTTCCTTATAGTTCCTCATAAATGGAGAATTTGGTAGTGATCTTTTATGTGCTGCATTTTATGAAAGATTCATCTGCTAGTTAGTAAGTGGCAGAAAAACTGGTTGAGAGGAATACAAAATAATCAGGAAATCAGTAAGTTAGATCTGTTCTTGTCCTAATAATGTCTGAGGTCTATTCTGATCTGTAACTTGATAACTTTCACTCTTATCATCTCCCTATGTCTGTCATTATTCAGATAGAGAAATACTCGCACAAACCCTTATCTGCCCAAGTTTATGAGGTCTTTGGCTGGTTCTCTGTTATGTGAGCAGCTTTCATTCTGGACAGAGGGCTTACGAACAGATGACTGCTACATGACATCCTATGTCACAATATCCAGTCCCTTGTGTCTGATTTCACCCTTTGCTAGCTTAAAGAATGGTTTGATTTGCAAGTTGGGGTAAAAATATACAATCAGATAAGACTTATTTCTTTCTTGCTCTCAAATATCTCATGGCCTGAGGAGTAGGAAGTATACAAGGGAATTTTATATAGACAAATAATTATAAGACAGTTTACAAGGGCAATAAAGATGATATATACAAATATGTTTGTCACATATTTGATAATAATGTCTGATACGTTTTCCTCTATTATCTTCATGGTTATTTTGTTTTTCAATCATTGCCTCTTAATGGTTTTGGAATGAAAAGAATTCAAAGGGAAAAACCAAAAGAATTAATGCAGAGATGGAGTGGAGCCAGACAGTATACAGAAACAGTAATGGAGACCCTGAGAAATGAAGAAGAAAAAAGCTGAATGAGCAAAGGAAGTCTGCATATTCCCAAGAACTAACAATTCAGAAATATTGAAGGTCTGAAAGAATTTTTGACCTGGTTTGAAGTGATAAGTTATAACCAAATGGAGTGCCAGCTAGTTTTGATTGGAACACCGTTAGGAGCACACCCTCTGCGTATCTCTGCCCTTTGCTCTGGGCTGTCCTTTCAGTGGTAGCTGCCCTAAGTCTGAGCTTTAAGTAGAGCTCCTAAAGTGCCAGCACTTAATATGCTGGAGTTTGAATATGGGGACTAAGGATAAAAAGGGGGGTGGGTGGAGAGGCATAATCTTGAGTGAGCCTTTGACAAACAGGGAATCAGTGAAGAGAATTTCTAAGAAGGTGCTGTGAAGCCCAGATATAGGAGCCTCAATCCATATAATATATTTAAGCTAACATAAAGAGGAAAAGTCATTAAATAAATTTTTATAATATACCAAGCCAATGTTTTTTCCTTTTTGGATGTTATTATCACTGTTGTTATCATCACCGTCATCATTGTGTGTTTAATGTGTAACCTGGTGATGTTCAATGTCTCTGACTTTCTGAAGTCACACATTTTTTTTTCACACCCTAATAAAATAACTCAAACAAACCCTTTTTCTTTATTTCTTCTGGTGATTCCATGCCTTCATAAATACTTGCAAAAATTCTCCAAAATTGGTTCTTTCCCTTTGCTCTAAACTCCTGAATCAGGCTGAATTCTAGCTGCTGTCCCATGGCCCCTGTTGTCTCTCTACTCCACCATTCCACCCATTTCCCCAAAGCCCCGATAACCTAGGCTGTTGTGTGAAAAATGTTGTGCAAAAGTTTTAGTATTAATACAGAGGCACAGCATAGCAGAAAACAACTCAAAATAAAATAGATAACACCAAATTAAATATTTGACATCTCAGTGTCTTTGATCATTTCTGCCTCAGTGTCATTATTCCTCCTAGGTCTATCTTTTAAAATAAAGGTGCAGTTACCCAATCTCCCAACTCAAACACTTCCCCAGATCTTCTCTCTGAGTCCCTGAGTCACTTCTTAAGCCACTAGGAAATACTCAAATTTTGGCTACATTCTATTTTCTCAACTAGACTAGCTGGAGGAATTCGCTTAGCTTTTTCAATCACTATGTTTTATCAAGATACTTCCTTAAAGTACCTTGAAAAACCTTTTGAGGAAGAATATTGTTTTTATTTGGATGGTCTTCTGGAACAGTAGATTTCAGATTATTTTAACCCTAGATTCTTATCAGTAAAAAACCATGTATATATCCCCACTGAATATACATTTATTCATACTTTACACCTATACACTGCTGATAGTTCATTTATGAAGTATAATTACTTTATATAGGTAAAATACTTTATATTATCAGTACAATATGCTTTATTATAGAAAATAAATAGAAATAAATTTATACTATTCTTTTTGCATCCCACAAAATTATTCTGCCCACTGTCTGAAGACTACCACTCTAAAGCAAATGATCAACATAAAAAAAAAAGTCCTCTGCTACGGGTGTATGACATCGACCTTATAGTATGGCGTACTTTAGGTCCTGCATCATTTGTCCCTAAGGAGGTATGACTTCTATCTCCTTTTCAAGTAATCTATTTGACATTTCTGCCTCATGAGCCCAGGGGAAAATCATGTGGAAATGGAAACTCAAAGGCCAGTTTTAAGGTACATGTACATTTGTAATCATGGGTGGACTATTTTCAGTTCTCTCCAAAATCTAGAATGAGTTGGATTTTTTAAAGATTTTATTTATTTATTTTTAGAGAAAGAGGAAGGGAGAAAGAGAGAAAGAGAAACATCAATGTGTGGTTGCCTCTCACACTCCCCCTTCTGGGGACCTGGCCTGGAACCCAGGCATGTGCCCTGGCTGGGAATCAAACCAGGGACCCTCAGAAGAATGAGTTGAATTTTTTATAAGAATGTGATGGAGCCAAGTCAGAATCTCCTGCTAGATTCTTCAGTGCTCTGGCACAAAATTGTCTCTTCTGAAATGAAAGCCTCTAGCCTTGTTCACTGGGGGTAGAAGGAGGCACTGAGTCCTCTTTATGGATGCATAAAAGATCCTGTTTACTTGTTTACCTAGCATCCTAATTATATTACTGTTAATAACTCCACCTCCATTCCCCACCCTATTATTTGTCTGAATATGTTAATAGTTATGAAATCTTTTCATTTATAAGAAGGAGAAGAGGAAGTTTGTGTTAGGGTAGCCCAAGAAAATGGAGAGGAGGGGACTGTTTCTCTTTCTACTCTAAAGGAATGGATTTGAGTTCCTGTGGAATATCAGTCAGTTTCTTCACAGGAAACAGAATGCAACTCAAATGGAGAAACTGAAGAGGCATTAATGAAGGTGCTCTTTCCAGAAATATGAGCAGAAATGAGAAAGCCAATAAAGGGTACTGATATAAGCAGAGACTAGCATCAGCACATCCAGGCCTGAAAAACCAAAGGAGAGAATAGCCTTAATGGAACCTAGAGGCCACCTGGTAGGAGCTGTAGCCTGGAAAAGCTGCAGGCCATGCTAGAACTGTGATGACTCATTAGGGGAGGAACAGAGAATATATACTTCAACCTCACTCCTCTCTCAGGATAGAATCTCTGGCTGGTAACTCCCAGGAGCCAAATCCAACCAGTAGCCCATTAGCAACAAATACCCATAGCTCAGTGCATCAGGGCCAGGCTCCTGGTGCTCAGTGCAGGGCCAGGTGTAGAAAGCAGCAAATGGAACAACAAACAGGGTTAGAAAAGGGATAGTTGGGAACAGGCAGAAGTTTTTACCAAGAAACTCAAGAGATTCTAGAATGAAATGAATGCCAAAGCAAACAGAACTATGAAAGACAGAGCTTGTAAGACTCTGCACCAAAGCAAACTGCCTTGCAGTTCAGCTGAGGAAGCATGGCTTGAATTCAGAAAGGGGACCATTTATTCTGTCTGTCCTTGGAGCCCAAGGACTGTAAACATTGGAAGAATCAGAGAATCTGGGGCATGGACATTAGAGATCTTGTGCCATCTTGTGGGGGAGATTTTGCCAACCAGCAGCATGAGCAAAAGAGGAAGGGCAGGGCAAATCTATGTGGTGGCTGCAGCTGGTGGTCCAGTCTGTGCACTTGCAGGAGAAAGGCTTCCTGACCCAAAGGTCTGTGGGCCTGCAGCAATCATAACTTGGTTAATAAAAACATACTTGACATTTTTCTATAACCAAAAGCTAGTGATGTCTGGGATATTTTGTGTTACACATTATATTAGTCAGGATTCTCTAGAGAAACAGAACCAATTATATATATTTACATATAAGAGAGATTGATTATGAGGAATTATGGAGGCTGAGAAATCTTACCATCTTCTCTCTGCAAGCTGCAGATCCAGGGAAATCAGTGATTAATTCAGTCCATGTCCAGAGGCCTGAGAAACAGAGGAGCTGAAGTATAAATTCCATTCCAAGGGCAGGAGAAGATGAGATGAGCAGTGAGGCATGAAAAGGGAGCAAATTCCTCCTTTCTTCCTCCTTTTGTTCTAGTCAGGCCTTCAACAGATCCGATGATGCCCACCCATATCAGGGAGGGCAGTCTGCTTTACTCAGTCCACAGTTTCAAATTCTAATCTCATCTGGAAATACCCTCACAGACAAACCCAAGAAATAACGTTTAATCTGGGCACTCACATGGCCGGTGAATTTGACACATTAAATCATTACACACATGTTTAATGTATTTGTTTAGTTTAAGTGAGTAACTTGTGTGGATGTCTTAGAACCAACTACACATTTAGGTGAGAGAGAACACCTGATATTAAAGTAACATAGATTGGCCCAAAAGATACTGGGTCAAAGGAGAGCACTTTCCCTTGTGGAGAGCACTTCTACAAGGTGTATAAAAATAATACTCCATTTATTGAAAATATGCTACATGCTGGGCACTGTTATGTGTACCTTATATAATACCATTTAATATTCATATCAACTCTCTGAAGAAGGTTCTATTATTCCCATTCTACATAGGAGGAAGCTGAATGTCAGGGAGATACAGGGCCAGTCTCCTGTAAGGAAAGTGTCCTCAGGTGCATCCTCTGGACTAGTCATGATCCATGTGTGGCTATTGAAATGTGGCTACTCAGAATTAGAATGTGCTATAAACATTAAACACAAACCAGATTTTAAGGAATTATTATGAATAAGAAATGCAAAATATCTTATAATTTTTTGTATGAATTATTTTTTATAATAATAATATTGTGAATAGAATTAGATAGTCCTGGCTAGTGTGGTTCAATGGAATGAGTACTGACCTGCAAACCAAAGTGTAATTGGTTCAATTCCCAGTTAGAGCACATACCTGGGTTGCAGGCCAGGTCCCAGTAGGGGGCGTGGGAGGCAACCACACATTGGTGTTTCTCTCCATCTCGTTCTCCCTCACTCTTTCTCTAAAAATAAATAAAATCTTTTAAAAAAGAATTAGTTAAACAAATTATATTATTTAATTTTACCTCTTTCATTTTAATTTTTATATGGCAACCAGAAAATTTTAAATTACATTATGTGGCTCATATTTGCAACTTGCATTACATTTCTATTGAACAGCACTAATATAGAATTTTATTTGTAGTTAGCCATTAATTACTCTAATTACCTATTGTTGCATAACAAATTACCCCGAAAATCTAGTGGCTTAAAACAATCATTTCGTTATATCTAATTGTATGGGCCAAGTGTTCAGGCAAAATTGGGTGAGCAATTTCTCTTACACAAGGTCATGTGGACTGGAATCACTTGGTGGTATCCACGTGGCAGCTGGATTGGTTTGGAGTTCCCAAGGACCTTCATTTATATGCCAGGTGCTTTGAGTGGAAAGCTGGGCTTATCTAGTCTTATCTTCCCTTCCTCTCTGTGTAGCCCCAGACATCTCCAGGTTTCCTCTCCTGCAGAGAAGTTGGACTTCTTGACCTTTCAGGCTCAAAAGTGAGGGTTTCAGGGACAGGAAATGAAAGCTACCAGTCTCCTAAGTCCTGCTCCTAGAAATTGGCCGTGCCACCTCTGTGTTCTATTGGTTGGAGTTGTCACAAATTCCACTAATAGTGAGGAGGTTGGGAATAGAAATTCCACCTCTCACTGGAGCCCTGTTAAGAAATCTCTGCCCTTTATCCACCTATCTACTTAATCTAGAGCAGTGGTTCTCAGACTTTAGCTCACAGCAGGATTACCTGGAAGGTTTATTAAAATACATTATCATGCCCTGGTTCAGTTGCTCAGCTGGTTGGAACATTGTCCCATATACCAAAAGTTTGAGGGTTTAATCCCCGTTCAGGGCATATACATAGGTTGAAGGTTTGATCCCCAGCCAGTGTATGTATGAGAGGCAATCAGTCGATGTTTCTCTCTCACATTAATATTTCTCTCTCTCTTTCCCTCCCACCCTTCCACTCTCTCTAAAATCAATAAACATATCCTTGGATGAGGATTAAACAAATATATTATCATTCTTCCCAGATGTTGTTGCTGCTGGTGGTCTGAGAACCATGCTCAGAAAACCAGTGATTCTGCCCACTCTGTTCCCCTTGAGATCTTTACCCTAAACTACCCCAGTGTATTTCCATGTACTATCATATAAGTCTATTTATACTATTTAGAGATAGAAGTAAAGCTTCTACAATATCAGACAATTCTTATTGACTCAGAGAACAGTCAAGGACATGTTTGTTATTGCAGGTGAGGAACTGGAGCAGACAAGAACTGCAAGTGGATCATAAATATCAGACACATGTACCTTATGTGGCAGCATTTCATAGGTACAAATAAATTGCTTAATGTATTTGTTATCTATTGCTGCAAAACACATTATTCTAAAATTTACTGGCTTATAACAACAAGTATTTATTATATCATAATTTGATGTCAGGAATCTAGGAGCAGATCAGCCAAGTGGTTCTGGCTCTGGCTCTTTTGCAAGGCTGCAGTCAGTGTCAGTCAGGGCTGCAAGCATATCAAGATTCAACTGAGAGAGGATCTTCTCCTGAGCTCACTCTATCTCTACTAACAGGTCTCAGAAAATGCACTTCCAAGCTCACTCATATGACTGTTATAATGTCTCACTTTTTGCCATGTGTGCTGCCTCATGACATGACACCTGGTTTTCTTCACATTGAAGTAATCCAAGAGAAAGTAAGAAAGAGTACGCAAGATGGAAGCCACAGTCTTTTTGTAACCTAACATTGGCAGTGATATCCCAATGCTCTGCCCTATTCTATTTATAATAAGTCAATTAAAGGGAACAGTTTACACAGGGGCAGGAATATTATTAGTAGGCAGGGATCATCAGAAGCCTTTTTTAATTATATTTTATTGATTATGATATTACAGTTGTCCGATTCCCCCCTTCATTACCCTCCACCCTGCACACCCCTCCCACCCACATTCCCCCCTTTAGTTCTTGCCCATGTGTCATAAGTTCTTTAACTTCTATATTTCCCACACTATTCTTGCCCTCCCCCTGTCTATTTTCTACCTACTGTCTATGCTACTTGTTCTATGTACCTTGTCCCCCTCTCTCCTCTTCCCACTCCCCTATTGCTAACCCTCCATGTGATCTCCATTTCTGTGTTTCTGCTCCTGTTGTAGTGGTTTGCTTAGTTGGCTTTTGTTTTAGGTGTAGTTGTTAATATCTGTGAGTTTGCTGTCTTTTTACTGTCCTATTTTTTATCTTCTTTTTCTTAGATAAGTCCCTTTAACATTTCATATAATAAGGGCTTGGTGATGATGAACTCCTTTAATTTGACCTTATCTAAGAAGCACTTTATCTTCCCTTCCATTCTAAATGACAGCTTTGCTGGATAGAGCAATCTTGGATGTAGGTCTTTGATATTCATGACTTGGAATACCTCTTTCCAGCCACTTCTTGCCTGTAAGGTCTCTTTTGAGAAATCCGCTGACAGTCTGATTGGAACTCCTTTGTAGGTGACTGTGTCCTTATCCCTTGCTGCTTCTAGAATTCTCTCCTTCATTTGAATCTTGGCTAATGTAATGATGATGTGCTTTGATGTGTTCCTCCTTGGGTCCAACTTCTTTGGTACTCTCTGAGCTTCCTGGACTTCCTGGAAGACTATTTCCTTTGCCAGGTTGGGGAAGTTCTCCTTTATTATTTGTTCAAATAAGTCTTCCACTGGTTGT